>JAJIYU010013688.1:0-13715 GCA_030144865.1 Tinospora cordifolia
CTTATTAAATTCTTAATTTTAAGTTATGTACGGTTAAATACGATCAAGGCATGAAATGACTGAAATAGAAAGTCAAGTGTGCGTCGCTTGTAATGTAACACCGGCCTGGCCGCCGTTTGGTTTAGTCCACTGTCAAAAAAAGGGTGGATGCATCCAATGCTTAATGATACGGGGGTTGGGGTGTTACAACCCTTCAATGGAGTCTAAAATTAGGAAAGTAAATGAAATGAAGATCACCTTAGTCAAACGATAGTTGGAAATGGGCATTAGTTTAACATGAACATAAAAATATATGTTAAAGGCCATAATTCTTAGTAAATAATGAGATATGAATTTTTTTATTAAATTTATGTGGACCAATAAATACTTGGCCACTTCTAAACATGTTCATGTCACACGGGTGGAACAATTTGATCATGTACACCCATGCCCTATTACGCAAAAACTAGTCCATGTGCATGTGTGTGCACACATGTGAACAACCCTAATTAGAAGTGTCTAAACAAAGAACCATGCTCACACACCAAACCCTAGCCGTCACACATAAAGGGAAAATTGAAAATCACAAACATGAAAGTTTCCTAAAACCAAAGGTACACTAATCTTGGCGCCACAATGGGAGTTACCATCATGTCCTTAACACAAACCCTAGCCGTCACATTAGTGTTCACATGCAAACCGTCCCCTACTGATTTTGGAATGTTTGTGTGCTACCTTAGCTGTCCAAGATATCCCCCTTGCCACTTGATCCCAAAGCAAGAGGTGACTCTTCCCTCTTAGCTTGTTCTAGCCTTCTTCTTGGCAACTCTTTTGTTCTTGAGTGATCTAGAAGTGTTCTTTCAAGTGTTAGACGTTGGTGGGGAACCTCTGCCAAATTTCCATCAAACTTGCAATTGAGGTGGAAGTGATTTCTAAAACCTTCTCTTTTCTTCTTTAGATTAATACCATGTTCATTGCATATTTAATTTTCATAAATCATTCATGTTTCAATTTTAGAAATTTAATCATGATTTCAGTTTTAGTTTAGTATATGAGCATGTTTTAAGCATTCGTGAATCCATGCATGCTTAGCACCATGTTTAGGTTTATTTCAATGTATGATGCATATTTTCGGATGATTCATGCTTTGATTTTTAGATTGTTTATATTTTGAAATTTATTTCTCTTTATGATTCTTGAATATGAGATTAATAATGAGATGTTGGTGATTAATAAACATATACCATCATAGTGGACATGTGGGACACTATGGATGTTGCAACAACTCAACCCCCTAGAAACAAGTTTAAGCTCAAACACAACGTGGGTAGGGTCCTATGTTACATTTACAAGTACACAACTTGCATCCCTTTCTATTATCTCAAGTCTTATTATTTTTCAATGAGCACATAACCCAATTATTTAACTTTAAATTTAATAAGACTATTGCAATAGAGATAAAAGAAAGATTCACTCTTTATTTACGTAATAAATAAAAGAGTACATACTTTAAACTCTTATTTACTTAAATAAGTAAAAGATTACATGCTTTAATTCAAATAGCTAGAACTTGAAAGAGAGTATATAGCTCTTAAAAATTAAAATAAAATTCAACATAAGTCAAATAAATCAAAAGTGGGCAATATGCCCTTACAGTAAAAAAAGAAACTTTCCAAAAATAGAAACTTTCTAACTCATTGCCATCATATTCAATTTCCTGAAAATGTTAAAAAGAGAGGGGTGAGCACATAACCCAGTAGACTATCCATCAAACAACTAGATTATTATTTCAATTTCTAACACATCCAAATTCACACACTTTCAAACATTAAGTGATTTATACATCAAATTAGTTTAAGTTGACGTTATGTAACACCCTAGCCCCCAGTCCTGCACTTGGAGAAGGCACGGACCCTTGACTGGGGAAGCTGCCACTGTATCGTTTGCCAAGAGCCAGTGTGCTACTAAATTCATTCTACACTCTATATTTTTATCTCTTTCAAGTAATGATAAAATCAATTTAAATAAACATGAGTTTTTATTTTGAAATAAATTTCTAAATAAGTAAAATGCATCAATAAAGTTTCAAATGAAATGAGAAGCATCAAGTTCAAATTTAAACAATTTAAAAATCTCTAAAATAGCTCCAAAACATTTAATCACATATAAAAGATCAGTCTAAAAGAAAGAAAAGGGCACATGCCCAGTTCAGTTCAGTTACAAGGAATGAGAAATAGGATAAAAATAGTAACAACCTCTCCAGTGAGGTTTCAAAATGACCAAGTCTTTTGTGGTGTCAGTTGACTCGTGCTGTCTCAAAATCACCTAAAAAAGAAAGGGGGTGAGCTCGAGAGCCCAGTGGATCATACCTATACATCACTAGCATTATTTAAACCAGAAAAACGAAACTTGTAAACACTTTCATTACATTAGGCGTTTCACACGTTTAATTGTTTTGTTGTAACCTAAGATTGGAAGAGTCCATAACCCTCTCGGTAAGCTTCTGTGGTTCGAGAGCGAATTCAGGTATGTTATATAGCTATATCGTGGGGCCCACAGCCTAAGGAAGGGGTAACGCTCTGCGACTATTATCAGCTTTTGAAGACTGTATCAGTTGTCACAGACAACTCTATGGTGGGGGTACCTACGATGCGCTTAAGGCTCGTCCACCACAAGGAGACTTATGATGTGTCGTGTAATACCTCATAATTTTGTCAAATAACTTAAAAATAAATAAAGTCGACAAGTAAGTAACGATTTCTTGAGACTTTTAAGTAAAAATTATGTAGGAAAAATGATAAAATAAGATTTATTGAGAAAGATTCTAAAATAATTGGAGGCAAATGAAATTTTAGTATTTGGATGATCTAACAAAGGATATAAGGTAAGAAGAATTATCAAATATTATTTGTATAAGAATTATTTTGTAATTATGCATATAATGGAACAATTATGGAGTTAATTATCAAATAAATAGAGTGAATTATATACATACATGTATAATTATTTTACCTCTCTGAAAATAAAAATATGAAATAAATATAGAGAAAAGTATATGAAATGAAGAAATGAAAAAAAGAACATAGAGAAATATGGATTATTAATTGTCGACAATAAAAAAAATTAAAGAAATAAAAAAATATTTAATAAATACAAATTAGAAAGGGGAGAATATTAGCAAATTAATAAAATAGAAGGATATGTGCAATAAACCATATTTACTCAAATTAAAAAGTGAAATTTGGTTTATGATTACCAAAGCTCGGATAATAGAGACCTTAGAAATTAATTTTGGGAATAGAAATTGCATCCAACGGCCATATACGTGTAATCCGCACGATCTAAGATCTCACGGTCACGATAAAGCCCTCATCGAACGCTCAGGAGCCTTGAATCGCCACAATCCAACAATCTACGATCGATCCACTAGATCCAACGAACGAGATCAAAATCGCACCAACGCCCAGATGCACCGAATCATCAAGATCCAATGGCCCACGATCGATTCGCCCAATCCAATGGTCCAGATCTAAGGCGCGCTTCGTTGATCGCAAACGAGGATCCGCGTGCTGTGCTTGACGTTGATCCGATAGTCCAGACGTGTTTCGTTGATCGCGAACGAGGATCCACATGCTACGCTCAAGGGTGATCCGATGGTCTAGATGCTTTTCGTTGATTGTGAACCGTGTGCCACGCTCGAGGACGATCCGACAGTCTAGATCTGAGGCGTTTTCATTGATCACGAATCGTGCATTGCTCTCGAGGACGATTCGACGGCCCAGATCTGAGGCTCCGAAACTAAAATAGGAAATTAATCGAAAATCTGAGAAAAATGATTCCAAAAATCCAAAAGTTGGTTTCTAAATTCCAAAAAAATTATCCAAATACACTTGCTATTCTCCTATACTTGGGAGGCACAAAATTTTGAAGAATTGACAAGTTTTCTACAAGGAGAACACCACAAACTTGCCATTTTCTACCCTTTTGAACTCTATATAAACCCCCCATGCTCACAATTCATCTCATCCCAAGAAACAAGAGTTGAGATTTCCTCTTGTTCTCTAAGCCCTCTTCTTGGAATCCCTTCTCACCTTTCTTTTCCCTCTTGTGTGTGAGAAGTTCTTGGTTTGGGGATTTATCTTGAGTGATTTTCTTGGTGCTTGTACATTGGGAACTCTTGTCTAAACATTGGGGAGAAAGCATCATAAGGTGGAAGTGATTTCTCTAACACCCCTTTTTCTTATTCAAATTACTAGGATGTTTATTGTTTGTTTGGCTTTTGAAGTTAAAATAATTTCAGTTCTAGTATTCCAAAATATATTTAAGTTTCAGATTTGATCCTTGTTTGAATTTATGTATTCATAATATTCATGCCATGTTTAGTATTATGCTTAGGCTTTATTTCGAAGAATGATGCATGATTATAGTTGTTTCATGATTTCATTTTCAGATTGTTCATATTCTGAATTTTATTGATCTGTAATGCCCCAAAATTTTCAAATGCGTATAAATCGAAAATAGATTTTTAAAAATTATGAAATAAATATAAAAATGTGTGAAAACATGTTTTAAATTATTATTATATAGTATGGTATGGAAATAAAATAAATTAGGATGTTAGAAAATGGGAAAAAAGTTGGAAAAAACCAGATTTCACACTGGTGGCCCCGGTCACTAAAGGCCGACCGCGGTCCTCAGTGAAAATTTTGGGGAAAAACCTAGGTCACAGGGGTGACCGCGGTCTGTAAAGTGCCGACCGCAGTCATTGCACGAGATTTAAACAGATTCAAGCTCTTGACTCATCATTTCATGCACAGAACTTTTCGAATCGATTCGGAGTTTCAGAGAGACGATTTAGAGCTGATTCAAGGAGGAGCTAAAGATCTAAGGTAGAAATCTGAACCTCTTAATCATTTGAATATCAGTTTTATCGATTCATTTAGATTCTGTAACAAAAATTAGGGTTTTGAGGGTTTTGATGTATAAAATGATCCGGAACCCTATAAGCTTGGATCTTCCTTCTAAATTGATAGTTTATCGATTTAGAACTGAATTCTGGAAGTTTTAACTATTCAATTGCAGTTTTAGATGGATCCAAAGGAAATTCACCCATCTGGAGGGTTTCTAAAGGTGCAAATATCTTGATAGGTAATAAAACCTAACTTATTCCTCTTTTGACGTTGAAGTCAGTTTTAAATGTGTTCTATTCTTAATTTGGAACGCGTTGACTATAATTTTGAATTTTTGTGAGGAAAAATGGAAAATTTGGATTTTCTGTATTATTGTTGAAGGGGGACTTTTGACGAATTTGGACTGAATGACGAGGTTTAACCATTTCAGACTGTGGATTTCGAGCGTGATCTTCGCGAGTAGGTGCAAGGGTCGTTCTTTGTTATCAGGTGGGCGGGATTCTCTTCCTCACTAGTATTATGTAGGCTTGAAGTTCAAGGCATGATGTTTGAATAGCCTAGGATGTTAGATGCATGCTAGGGTGTGTATGATTCTTGGATGCCTTGATTGATGATTGAACATAATGTCTAGATATATGCTTTCAGTATTTGCTTGAATATGCGGCATAATGTCTAATTAATTATATCATTTGCTACATGATTTAGATAGCTTGATTGATGATTGGGTATGGAATGAAATCTATTGAAACTAAAGAAGATTAAATTAAGATTTAATAATTCAACGTACTGGGGCGATGGTGGCATCTGTCGACGACTCGTGGACATGGCCATATTTGCCGCACGACATCTTCCAAATCCCATCGTTGGTGTTCTTAACGAAGCCTCCTGCGAGGGCTGAGAGTTCCTCAGATGGGTGAGCATTGGCTATACACCATTGCACCTATTCTTGGACGACGTGACAGGTCGTGAACGGTATCGTGGCTCGAGATGAAATCGACTAGGATCGATTTCGTGTCACCGAGGGACACCGGGAGTATAACTCTTTCGGTCTTAGAGTACAACAAAACAAATGATGGTTTGAAACGATTAATGTAATGAAAGTGTGTGCATGTTTTGGATTTTTGGTTTATATAATGCTCGTGATGTGTAGCGATGATCCACTGGGCTCTCGAGCTCACCCATTTTCTTTTACAGGTAGCCGCACAGGTGGAGTACATTAATTGGCCCGTTGATTCAGGGATTGTTAGGTGATCTCGCTGGGAGGTCGCTGTTGAACTTATATTCTTGTTTTGTCTTCGTTTTCATAGATCATGTATATGTTTTGAACAGGTCATGTGGCCAAATATTTCCCATTGGGACTGTTGTACATTTTTAAAATGTTGTTGGGATTTTGGCTCTGTGAGCCTATTTTTTATCATAGTTTTGAGATGTATTTTGCAATGTTTCCTTCAGAGGCTAATGATATTTATATGTTTTGTCTTACTTGAACACTGCTATATGGGTTGGTGATTTTAATGATTTTTGCTGTAGAAATTTGTTTTTCATTATAAATTTACTGTGAAAAATCCGATGAAGTGTTTGAAATTATTTTTCAGAGTTATGATATTCGTCGATAGACATAGTAGGATGCTTATCAAGATTGATATGTTTTCTCATTTTATAAAATTGAGAACAGTTTTAGTGAGTTGTAAAGAGGTTGACGACCCTTGGTTCCCGGCGGATCAGACCCACAGAATTGTGAAGAGTCTCGCACGCACATCAGCTAAGGAGGGGAGCGCTTACCTATGCATTGGACCCGATGTGACGCATGCAGGAGGACTTGGGTTCCGGTCCGGGGGCTCGAGTTGTCACAGAGTGGTATCAGAGCTAGCTAGTAGTTCACTAGGCACATCTTTTGTAGCTAAGTTAGTAGCTCGTTGGGAAAGAGTACAGTCCGATGAAATATTTTGGACTCGGTTTTTCACTGGAAATGGTCATTGGATTCTGTTTTCACTGGAAATGAATTTGTAGATTTGAGTTTTTTTTGAAAAGTAAAAGGAGTAAGAGGTCAACTACTAGTGACTAGATGACTAGGCGGCTAGAAATATAGAAAAGAATTGGGTGATACCAACGTGCTAGAGTTACCAGTCGCAGGTGGACAAGAGTACCAGTAGTAGCCCGATAGGTGGAAGCTTTGCTCCCTACTAGTGATGCGCTATGTGGGAATTGTTCGAGACTTGGGATCGATGGTATCACAAGAAACAAATGTGTATTTAGGGTTGAGACACTAGGTCTAGATAAAGACCAGGTGTGCCAGAAGGCACAGTGGATCATACATTAAAAGCTTTAGGGCATAGAATAGAAATTGATAATGTCAAAACGCACACTTGATTGGTCATAACACAGTTCAGGAGGATCCTGTATTGCAGATCTCTCTGTAATACTATGGTGAGGAATCTCAGTGTGGTATGCTCAGAGATGATGAGGTATAGAGGACAACTGAACTTGGAAACTAACGACCAGGTATGGTGAGTGGTCGATTCCTTTGGCAGAACTTGTGCGCACTGTATTCTACTAGGTATGGGACGGTCGCGTACGATGGGTCTTGCGTTAGCCTTAGGAAGTGAAACACTTGCGAAATTGTAGTGGGCAATGAACAGACTCTTTGGAAGAACTTGTACGCACTATATTCTACTAGTATGGGACAGTCGTGTATGGTACGTCTTGTGTCATCCTTAGAGAACAGGATTTGGCGAAATTATATTAGTCGTAATGGAATCTTTGTTTCATTATGCCAGTGCGCATTGTTTGCTTGTTTGTTGGGTGATTGCTTGTAGTACATATGTAGTATGATTATTTTGAGTATTTTATCCGAATTCCTGTACCCAAAAACAAACAATATTGATGTTGACTTAGAAGCATAAATTTTTAGACCACTGAAACAAATCGAGAACTTAGAGATTTGAATTTAGAGCCACAATAGTATGACGACGAGATAGTTATAGGTAGGATTAAATTACTTGGTGTTATCACAAGTCACAGTGTCCAAAGATTTGAGGAAAAAGGGTTTGAAATTGAAATGGAAGTGAAAATGAAGTTTACATTACGTTCAATTACTGAAATTTCTGCTTCCCTATGATTAAGATATTGGATACTGAAAATGATTTGTTTGACTTGTAGACAATGCCGAGAGGACGTGGTAGAGGTAGACCCAGAGGAGGTAGAGGCCAAGGTTAGGTTAATATAGAGCTGAGGCCTAGTGATGAGGGTACGTCTGTGGCAGCAGCACCAGCTGTGATTGCTTTGACACCAGAGGCTATTACAGAGATGATGCAGAGGGTAGTGGAGCAGGCTATTAGGACCCTGCAGCCATCAGCACCAGTATAGCCACAGGTGCAGCCACAGTTACCAACAGAGCCACTGGCACAGGCTCAACCTTAGGCACATCAGGGGTCTGCATGCATGGAGGTAGTACCACAGAGTCGATCAGCCGGCTTTAACAAGGAGTAGAAGAATCTTCTGGTAGAGTTCTAGAAGTTGCGTCCCAGTACATTCGAGGGGACAGGTGATTACATGCTAGTAGACAGGTGGTTTTCTGAGATGAATAAGCACCTGAACACTATGGGGGCAGTTGGGCCTAGGAGAGTGGCACTTGCTGTGCATCAATTGGTAGGACCAGCCTACCATTGGTGGGAGATGATTGTAGCCGACTCCACCATTGATCAGTAAGCCATGTATGGGAGGACTTTAAGATACAATTTTATAATAAGTTCTTCTCCATTACAAGGCAGAAGCAGCTGTAGTCAGAGTTGGTCTAATTGGTGCAGAGAGGCATGACTGTTACAGAGTATGAGCAGAGATTCACAGAGCTATGTAGATTTGCTCCTACTTTGTTCACAGATGAGCAGTCTAAGGCGGACCGTTTTGTTGAGGGATTGAGGATTGAGATTTGGAAGATTGTGGCACCATTTAAGTTGACGACCTTATTAGATGCAGTGGAGAGAGCACAGATGGTTGAGAGGGATCTAGAGTTGGAGCAGACACTGAGGGGCAAGAAGAGGACACGGCCAGACCAGTCTGTGGGACCTTCTCAGGTGAGATCGAGTGGTCAGAGGACACAGAGAGCATCTCAGGCACAGAGATCAACACAGACTCGAGATAGTTGGCAGAGATAGCCACCTTGTCCCGACCAACCCGTAGATGCACACAGAGAGGAGGCAAGGAAGAAGGGGTTGTGCTATATATGCCATCGAGAGGGACACATTGCTAGATTTTGTCCTACCAGAGCAGTAACTCCTACACCTCAACCATGACCACAGACTCGAGCCCAGATAGCTCTCACACAGTAGAAACCACAGCCACAACAGCAGACTCAGGCTCGCTTGTATGCAGCTGATAGCCAGACAGATCCCACCCCAGCGGTGGAAGGTACGTTTTTGTTGTTTGGCGTGGCTGTGTAAGTTTTATTTGATTCGGGTGCTACTAAATCTTTTATCTCTGAGGATATTGTGAATAAGTTATAGCTGGTGACGAGGCTTTTGACTAAATCCTTGGAGGTGGTCATGCCGATTGGCGATACTGTGAGTTCGAAGAAGAGATGTAGATGTGAACTCACCTTTGGAGATCGGCGAATTTCAGCGGATCTCTACATGCTGCATTTTGGCGGCTATGATGTGATTCTGGGGATGGACTGGTTGACCCAGTACCAGGCACAGATTGATTGCCAGAAATGAAGAGTTACTATCAGGTTGCCATCTGGTGAGTTGCTCAGGATTGATGGGAATGTACAGAGGTTGCAGAGGAGTCCTATTTTAGCCCTTTTGTATGCTATTAAGCAGAAAGAGGATTTCAGGAAGCTATTAGTAGAGGAGGATGCAGAAGGGACTAAGGAGATTCAGGGGATACCTGTAGTGTGTGATTATGTTGATGTGTTGCCTGATGAGTTACCTGGACTTCCGCCACACAGGCAGATTGAGTTTAAGATTGAGCTGCATCCTGGTACAAATCCCATAGCTATTTTACCATACAGAATGGCACCAGTAGAGCTGATAGAGCTGAAGACATAGTTAGACAAGCTTTTGGCGAAAGGTTTTATTAGACAGAGCGAGTCGCCTTGGGGAGCTCCGGTCTTATTTGTTAAAAAGAAAGATGGATCCATGCCCTTGTGTATCGACTATCGAAAGCTGAATCATGTTACCATCAAGAACAAGTATTCGTTACCGAGGATTGATGACCTCTTTGATCAGTTGAGGGGGGGCACATTACTTTTCTAAGATCGATCTAAGGTCGAGTTACCACCAGTTGAGAATTCGAGAGTTTGATATATAGAAGACGGCCTTCAGGACGAGGTATGGTCACTTTGAGTTTACAGTGATGCCTTTTGGGTTGTCCAATGCTCCAGTTGCATTCATGGATCTCATGAATAGTCTTCAGCCAGTTTTTAGGTCAGTTTTTCGTAGTTTTTGTGGATGACATTCTGATATTCTCCCGTACAGATACAGAGCACGAGCAACACTTGCATATAGTCTTGGAGATCTTGAGAAAGAACCAGTTATATGCCAAATTTAGCAAGTGCGAGTTCTGGATGAAGGAAGTCAAGTTTCTTGGACATATAGTCTCAGCTGAGGGGATAACAGTGGACCCAAAAAAAGTGCAGGCAGTATCTAACTGGAAGCAACCCACCACAATTACAGAAATCAGGAGTTTTCTTGGGTTAGCTGGGTACTATCGTAGGTTTATTAAAGATTTCTCTAAGTTAGCAGGTCCAATGACGAAGTTGACCAGGAAAGGAGAAAAGTTTATTTGGAATGACAACTATGAGGAGTCATTTCAGGAATTGAAATGACAGTTAACTTCGGCACCAGTTTTGATTACACCTACCCATGGTGTAAAGTACACCCTGTGCATAGATGCATCACTCAATGGGTTGGGTGCAGTCCTGATGCAGGAAGGATAAGTAGTGGCTTATGTTTCACGACAGCTGAAGCCACATGAGCGGAATTACCCCACACACGATTTGGAGCTTGCAACGATCGTGTTTACACTTAAGATTTGGAGGCATTATCTTTATGGTGAGAACTTTGATTTATATTTAGACCATAAGAGCCTCAAGTACATCTATACTCAGAAGGAACTGAATCTTCGCCAGAGGAGATGGCTAGAGTTTCTAAATGATTATGACTTTCAGCTGTACTATCATCCAGGCAAGGTGAATGTGGTGGCTGATGCACTTAGCAGAAAATCTAGCCGTAAGGATGAGGAGATTGCACAAATGTATCAGCTGATTAGTCAGTACGATCTGAGTATAGACACAGATGAGAGATAGGCCTATTTGTATGCGGTGACTTGCCAGCCAGATATTTTATGCCAGATCAGGGAGGAGCAGAACACCGATAAATTGATTTTAGATCTAATTGAGGGCATCAAACAGGGCAAGCATACAGAATTTCGGCTTGACTCAGATGGTGCATTGAGATTAGGGGATAGGCGAAAGGAACCCTACGGGATGAGGCACACCAGACTAGATACACTATGTATCCAGGTGGGGATAAGATGTATCAGAATTTGAAGAAAACTTTCTGATGGAGAGGGATGAAGCGAGACATTGCTCGATACGTCTCCCGGTGTCTGACTTGTCAGCAAGTGGAGGCTGAACACAAGAAGCCATTAGGATTGGTACAGCCATTCCAATACCAGAATGGAAGTGGGACAGTATTGCGATGGACTTCGTCAGCGGCCTGCCGAGAAGTCTAAGAGGGGAAGACATTGTATGGGTCATCGTGGATCGGTTGACGAAGGTAGTGCACTTCCTACCTATTTGATCTACTGATATAGTGAGTAGACTGGGTGAGCTATATGTTCGAGAGATAGTGAGACTGCATGGGGTTCCCAAAACTATAGTGTCAGACAGAGATGCTAGATTTACATCTTAGTTATGGCAAAGCTTACAGAAGGAACTAGGAAGCAGAGTCACCATGAACACAACATTTCACCCACAGACAGATGGACAGTCAGAGAGGGTTATTCAGATACTTGAGGATATGCTCAGGGCACGTGCCATGGACTTCAGAGGTAATTGGAGCAAGCATCTACCTTTAGCTAAGTTTGCATATAATAATAGTTATCAAGCGAGCATTGGATGGCTCCATATGAGGCACTCTATGGCAGACCCCGTAGATCACCATCTTGTTGGGTAGATTTTGAAGACCAGGTACTCACTGGACCTGAGTTGATTGAGGAAATGAGCTTGCAAGTGAAGCAAATCTAGAGGAGGCTAGCTACAGCACAGAGCAGACAGAAGAGCTATGCTGACAGAAGGAGGAAACCCCTAGAGTTCCAACCAGGTAATTGAATATTCTTGAGTGATAGTCCTCAGAAAGGGATCTAAAGGTTTGGAGTGAAGGGAAAGCTAGCACCACGGTACATTAATCCATTTGAAATCATTAGATAGGTAGGTGCATGCGCTTATGAGATGGATTTGCTGAACAGATTGTCCTCAATACATAATGTGTTCCATGTTTCGATGCTTCGGAAGTACGAACCATATCCTTCTCATGTCATTCACTGGGAGGATATCATACTTCGAGACGATGCTACTTACAATGAGCCAGCTGTCAAAATTCTTGATTGTAAGGTACAAAATCTCAGGACTAAGGACATACCCCTAGTCAAAATCCTGTGGAGGCATCATAACCTGGAGGAGGCGACCTGGGAGTTAGAGAGTGAGATGCAGAAGAAGTACCTAGATCTCTTCGCTAGGCTTGAGTGATTGGACACATTACACAGGTACTTTCTATTTAAATTTTGAGGACGAAATTTCTTTTAAGGGGGGTAGATTGTAATGCCCTAAAATTTTCAAATGCATATAACTCGAAAATAGATTTTTAAAAATTATGAAATAAATATAAAAATGTGTGAAAACATGTTTTAAATGATTATTATATACTATGGTGTGGAAATAAAATAAATCAGGATGTTAAACAATGGGAAAAACGTTAGAAAACACCAGATTTCACATTGGTGACTGCAGTCACTAAAGGCCGACCGCGGTCCTCAATGAAAATTTCGGGGAAAAACCTAGGTCATAGGGGTGACTGCCGTCCGTAAAGTGCCGACCGCGGTCATTGCACGAGATTTAAACAAATTCAAGCTCTTGACCCGTCATTTCAGACACAGAACTTTCTGAATCGATTCGGAGTTTCAGAGAGACGATTCGGAGTTTCAGAGAGACGATTCAGAGCTGATTCAAGGAGGAGCTAAAGGTCTAAGGTAGGAATCTGAACCACTTAATCATTTGAGTTTTAGCTTCATTGATTCATTTAGATTCTATATCAAAAATTAGGGTTTTGATGTATAAAATGATCCAGAACCCTATAAGCTTGGATCTTCCTTCTAAACTGATAGTTTATCGATTTAAAACTGAATTTTGGAAGTTTTAACTATTCAATTACAGTTTTAGACGGATCCAGAGGAAATTCACCTATCTGAAGGGTTTCTGAAGGTGCAAATCTCTTGATAGGTAATAAAACCTAACCTATTCCTCTTTTGAAGTTGAAGTCAGTTTTAAATGTGTTATATTCTTAATTTGGAACGCGTTGACTATAGTTTTGCATTTTTGTGAGGAAAAATGGAAAATTTGGATTTTCTGTATTATTATTGAAGGGGGATTTTTGATGAATTTGGACTGAATGACGAGGTTTAACCATTTCAGACTGTGGATTTCGAGCGTGATCCTCATGAGTAGGCGCAAGGGTCGTTCTTTGTTATCAGGTGGGCGGGATTCTCTTGCTCACTAGTATTATGTAGGCTTGAAGTTCAAGGCATGATGTTTGAATAGCCTAGGATGTT
>JAJIYU010013689.1:0-13692 GCA_030144865.1 Tinospora cordifolia
CAACCAGCAGCTCTACTCTTGATTTTTTGAATCATACTGTTCCAGAATTCAATTCTGTTTGGGTTTCCCCCTAGAGGAACTCCCAAATAGTGAATGGGCCATTCTCCAATTGAGACCTCTAGAATTTGGGCGTCCCTTCCCACTGCCTCCTTGTCCATATTTATGCCTAGGATTTGACTCTTCTTTCCATTAATTTTCAGACCTGATACTAAGCTGAACGTACATAAAGCATCCTTGACCATATTGACTTCTTCATCATTATTCTTCATAAATATGATGCAATCATCCGCAAACAAGAGATGGGTAATCTGGAAATTGTCTTTTCCTACTCTCATGCCTTCCAATCTTCCACTGTGCACTGCTTTGATCATAATTCTAGACAATGTATCTGCTACTAAAGTATAAAGAAAGGGCGACAAGGGATCTCCTTGCCTAAGACCTCTATACCCATTGAACTTTCCCCTAGGTCTCCCATTTATAAATACTGAGTAATTCATTGTTTTTAGACATCCTTGTATCCATCCTCTCCAATTTTTGCCAAAGCCTTTCTGTTTAAGGACAAAGTCTAAGAAACTCCATCTAACGGAATCATATGCCTTAGCAAAGTCCACCTTCATCACCAATCCTTCCTTGCCACTGCTTCTATAGTCCTCTACTACTTCATTGGCTATCATTATGGCATCCATAATTTGCCTATTTTGAATAAAAAACCATCTGATTTTCACACACTGTTTTGTGTAGAACCCCTCTCAATCGATTGGCAAGAGGCTTGGCTATGATCTTATAAATGCTTGTGATGAGGCTTATTGGCCTAAAATCCTCTACCCTCATGGCATTGTACTTCTTTGGGATAAGACATATGTAAGTCTCATTCACCTTCCTGTTTATAATGCCGTCTTTATGAAAATCTTGGAGGCAGTTAATCACATCTTGCTTCACTGTGTCCCAATTCTTTTGGAAGAAAGCCATTGTGAAGCCATTCGGCCCCGGGGCCTTGTTTCCATCACACCTGAACATTGCATTCCTTATCTCTTCTTCTTCAAAATCTCTTTCCATCCATCTTTGATCTTCTTCTGGTATTGTTTGCCATTGTAATCCTTCTATACCCCACTTCCTCTCAGAATTTTTCTTAAACATGTTTTCAAAGTATTCTAAGATAGTGCTTTGAATCTCCTCTTCTCTTTCCAGCAACTTGCCTTCCTTATCCTCCAATCTGCTGATGGTGGCCCTTGCTTTCCTTAGGGACAAGATCCTGTGAAAGTATCTTGATTTTACATCCCCCTCTTTGGCCCACTTTATTTTAGCCCTCTATCTGTTTTTCCTTTCTAATTTGCATTCAACTGTATAAATCTCTTCTAAAATCTATTTCCTCTCCTCCATGATATCCTCACCATCTTCATTCTCTAACCTCCAGTCAGTTTTCCTCAAAGCCTCCATAAGGTAATTCTTCCTAGATATTTCCTCTGTCTCCTTGCCTTTATTCCATGAGCGCAGAAATTCTTTCAGGTTCTTCAATTTCATCATCGTTTTGTATCCTGCCCATCCCACACTCCTATCTGCATTTCATTCCTTTTGTATCAATTCTTTGAAGTCTTTCTGATTGAGCCAAGAGTTCTCGAATCTGAAAGGAGATGGCCCCCATTTGACTTCTTCAGTGTCCAGCGCTATTGGCCAGTGATCTGAAGTTGTTCTCTGTAATCCCCATACTCTTTGTTGGTTAAAGAGGGTCCCCCATTCATCATTGTACAGAAATCTGGCAATCTTGGACATGACAGGGTTCGATCTTCCGTTGCTCCATGTGTACTTCAGATTCTTTAGAACTGGTTCCTGCAGGTTCATATCATGGATCCAGTTGTCGAACAAGTCTATACTGAGTGTATATCTTGTGCTTCCTCTTTTTTCCTCTGCCTGCCTTATCATGTTAAAATCCCCTCCAATACACCAGGGTCCTTGAATCATAGCTGAGATAGCAGCCAACTCGATGAGATACTTTTCCTTTCCTTCTCTGTTGCAAGGACCATAAACCGCCGTGAACCACTTGAATTTTCCATCTTCTCCCTTAAACTGGATCGTCAAAGAGTGCATTCCTTCCCACTTCTCAAGAACTGAGAACATTCTTGTTCTAATAATTTACAAAGGAGATAAATAGATAACTAGGTATATGTAATGACTGTAACTTAACTACTGTGTATGTTTTAAAGAATGATTCTATAATCCAATTGTATACCATATAAGATATAAATGGTTGGTTTATGTTAGAGAAAAAACATATGTATATGTGATATTAGATATTTACTAGTTCTATGTGAACTATCCATATATTTTACCCCACTGTGAATGTGAATGAATTTAGATGAGGAGTTTCAATAGACTTATTTCCATTTCATCTAGTACGAATAACGAAACAAATGAAATCAAGTATATGAAGAGAAAGGGTGAAGAATTGAAAGAATGGTTCAGAAGAAAGAAATGAAAGAGCTAGAGCCTAATGGATAGATAAAAGCTCCTTGGATAGGAACTAAAAATGAGATATTGAATTAGTTATGATGATTCAATAATCGTATTATTTCAATTCACAGTTCGTAGTTACTTCAACTGCATGGATCTTAGCAATGCGATAGAATAATAAGTCATAATTTATTGATTAATTATGTCCATGGTATAAAAATTAGTCGAATTTCATCTAAATTAGTTGAATTAATTAGGTAATCTGGACAATCAAACGAAGTTCACTCGTAATTATAAAATTACAAAATTTATTCGAAATCTTTGAAAAAATTAGCGAAGTTCACTTAAAATCGAAGTTTTGAAGACTTTTGTGGAAAAAAAAATGTATAAAAGATGTCAAAAAGAACATTTTTATAAAAGAAAACTAGGGTTTATGTTTGCACAACCATTAGAGTTTGACGATAAATTTCTCTTTTTTTTTCTTTTTTCTAATAGTTTTAAGTTAACACACACGATGTGCATTGAATATTGTTAATGTTAAAACATATATTCGGAACCATCATATATATATGTGTGTGTGTGTGTGTGTAATGTATTTATTGTGTTTATTTTCAACATTTTTAATAGAAATTGTGCATATTTTGGCATTAACATAGTATTTTTTTGAATTTTTTAAGTTAATAAATTTTTACAAAAATTTTTTCAAATTTCTTGGACTCTTCAAGTTAACTCTAATTTTCAAATATCGAAGTTTGGGATGAAGTCGAATTTTCGTTCCTTAATTATGTCATTACTCTACTATAGTGACAATATTGTAGGGGAGGTCCTGTAGACAAATAGCTTGATGCCAGGATGATAAAAAGCTTAACATTTTTAATTCTTATTACTTATTTGAAAAAGAAAAAAAAAAAGAAAAAGAAAAGGTTGTCTTATTCGAAACCTCAATTACAACATGCCTTCTCTCTCACTTCACACAGTGGAAAGTACTGTTCTTATAGATAGAAATTCGCTTTTACATCATCTTAACCCATAATGGTTGAGGAGAGGAAAGGTTCGATACACCAAAGAGCAGATGTTGTGGAGATAGGGTGGGGCCTATAGCTTAGAGGATTAGAGCTTTTTTTTTCTTTTTTTTTTTTTTTTAAAGAAACAATATGTTCTAATATATTATAAACAAGATGGACGAGATGTCCAACGCCCGAGGCACTTACAAAAGAGAATACAAAATGTTGGCCTAGTTAAGCAGCTAATCCCCAAAAGACTACCCTAGGCCTAACTTAGAAGAAGGAACCCAAACTGCAAACATACAAATAGACTCATCCACAATTCAGTTTACATTAAAGTTAGCATTATGGAAAATACAACTATTTCTATCCTCCCAAATTGCAACTCAGATTGCAAAATGTATTAAGAACCAATATGCCTTCCACAGTCTAGGAAGTTTTTCTTTTTTGGGGGGGCAGGCAAGATAGGCTTTAGTATTGTCTGGTGGTCTAGTCATCGCCAGGAGATTATGCTGCCAAGCTGTCCAGACCGTCTTCAACACTTGACAGTTCCAAAAAAGGTGGCAAACGTTATCCACGACAACCCTGCATAAACAACACCAAGAAGACGATAAAAAGAGTTAGGCATCTTTTTTCTGAAGCTGGACACCACAGTTTACTCGGCCTAGCATAATTAACCAAGCCAAAATTTTAATTCTGAGGAACATTTTTGCTTTCCATATCGAGTCAAGACTGTTAGCTATTGGCAAGACATTGTTAGCAGAAAGCGCATTATAGCAGGACTTAGTAGAAAAAATTCCAGATTCCTCCTTAGTCCAACGCCAAGAGTCCTCGTGAGATGTTAGCTTCAAGCTATCAAAACGCAGAAGTAGAATTGCTAGATTGTTTATCTCCTCATCCTTTAAATCTCTCTAGAATTGCATATTCCATGCAACTACACGCTTATTATGACCAGGGGTGCTATCTCGAAGCTGGAACAAAGAGGTTGAGGGGCATTTAAGTAGACTGAAAAGTCGTGGGAATTCCTCTTTCAGCACAATCTGAGCACCCCAAGCATCCTCCTAAGCTCGAATGCATCGTCCATCACCCACTTCCCATTGCACCTGACTGAGAAATTTTGAGTAAATAGAATGGATGAACTTCCAAGGTGACCTGCTTGTGGCTCTACAGTGAATTCTTGACATCATATTATTTTGGGAGAGACCATGTATGCTGGCGATAATTTCTCCCCCACAGGAGCCCTTGAGACTTAGGAAAACACCAGAACCATTTGGCAGCTAGTGTGAGCTTCCCGACTTTCAATTGGCCCACACCCAAGGCTCCTTTATCTATCGGTTGGCTAACTTGCTGCCACCTGACCAACACCTGCACGTTATCTATGTCCTGTGCTTTTTAGAAAAAAGCCTAATATTTCTTTCCACTTCCTTTTGAACCGCCATAGGCCTTTGAAAAACAAACATGTAGTAAGTGGGAAGGGCCTCCAACACTGCTTTGAGGAGAAGAAGTTGTCCTCCTTTGGACAGGTAACTGGTTCTCTAGCCCTCTATTCTCTTCTTAACTGTCTGAATACCTAGCTCCCAAAAAGAGAACTTCTTGGCGTTACTTCCCAGGGAAAGGTCTAGGTACTTGATTGGTCAGGTAATTGTTGGAATGTTGATGGCTTTAACCGCTCGTTGCAACACCATATTCGGGATATGAATTCCCACCACTTTGCTCTTATAGAAATTTATTTTCAGATTAGAAATGAGTGAGAAACTCTCCAAAGCCAATCTGAGCATACTCAGCTCCTTGGGTCATTCAGAAAGAGTAGCGAGTCATTCACATATGGAAGATGGGTTAGGTGTATTTTTCTCGCCCCTACCTCAAAACCTTGAAAGCCATGTGTCGTAGCTTTCTGTATAATACCACAGAGACTATTCGCCACTAAGATATAAAGAAACGGGAAAAGCGGGTCTTTTTGTCTTAGGCCCCGTGAGGCAACAATCATTCCTCGCGGTTTGCCCTTTATAAAAATCAAATATGAAACAGATTAACTGTAGGCCAAAATCCAGCGACATCATTTGTCTCCAAAACCTTTCTTCTTCAAGACAAAAATGAGGTATTTCTAATGGAAAGAGTCATAGGCCTTCGAGAAATCGATCTTGACCACCAAACCTTCTGTGCCTTGATTTGCACTCCTCCATAGCTTCATTGGTAGCCAGAATAGCATAAAAATGTGACGCTGCTTAACAAACCCCATCTAGTTCTTTGCAACTGTATCCTGTATCACCTCCCTGAGCCTATTCATAAGGATCTAAGCTATAATTTTGTAAAGACTTGTGACAAGACTAATTGGGCGATAGACTTCCACTTTCTCCGGATGGCTTCTCTTAAGGATAAGCTGAATGTATGTCTCATTGATACACTTGTTGATGATGCTCGTTAAGTAGAAGTCTTCAACCGTTTGAATTATTTCTTGTTTCAGGAGAAGCTAGTTTCTTTGATAGAACATCATGGTATATCCGTCAAGTCTTGGAGCCTTTTCTCCTTCACAGCTAAAAATCGCGTCCCTCATCTTGTCCTCCGTAAATGGCCTCTCCATCTAGTTCTTCTACTCCTCGAATATAGGTTTCCAATCGATCCCATCTATGGCCTAGTGATATCTATTACTGTCTGTAAAGATTTTTGAGAAGTAATCGATGATGTGTTGTTGTATGTCCTCCTCTTCTTCCAGAAGGGTCCTGTTAGCTCCTTGGATTTTGGAGATGAGAGCCTTGGCCCGTCTGATGGACATAACCATGTGAAAAAACTTGGAGTTGGTGTCACCCTCCTTAGCCTACTTCAATCAAGCTTTTTGACTAGCTTCCCTGTTCATTTTATTATCAATACTGATTAACTGATGCACGATACTTGTCTTGGCCTCCTTTTTCTTCAGAGTGCCCTAGGTTTGCTTTATCCTACTATCAATTTCCTGAAGCGATATAGTCAATTCCTGTCTTCAACGAGTATCTTTAGTCCCAAAATTTTTGCTCCATTCCTTGAGATCATGCTTCAGACGTTTAAGCTTCGCATGAATCGGAAACCCGACCAGCTTGCAGTAATAGGTTTGTTCCACCACAAGCCTATGTTGTGCTCGAAATCTTTCCTATCTAATCAAGTGTGGGCGAATCTGAAAGGGGAAAGTCCCCAAGTCATAGGTTGAGTATCGAGAAGAATGGACCAGTGGTTCGAAGTAATGCGCTGGAGAGTGCAACTTCGACTAGAGGGAAATAGCTCGTCCCAAGTGGCATTGACAAGGAAGCGATCAAGTCTCAAAAGGGCCATTTGGTCGCGATTATTTGACCACATAAACCTACAATTCTGCAAGTCTATGTCTCTTAGCTGAAGCTTGTTGATGAGATTATCAAAATGTTTCATAGTAGTAGTTGGGACAGAGCAATGCAATTTCTCCTTCATCCTTCAATTTGCATTGAAATCCCCCCCTATGCACTACAAACCAGTAAATAACGCCGACAGAGCAGCCGCTTTATTCTAGAAAAGCTCTCTATCCTCCCCTGGGCAAGGGCCATAGACTGCTGTAAACCACCAGGATGAATTCCTTGGGCCTTGAATGCGGATTGATAAGGAATGCCGATCGGGGAAGGATTCAAGGACTTCAATCTGGCGAGTATCCCACGCCACCAGAATGCCCCTTGTTGTCCCACTAGCATTGAAGGAGGCCCACCTAATGGAGCGTCTCTGCTAGGCTTGGGCCACGAGGAGCGGAGAACGCTCCATTCTTTTAGTCTCTTGAAAAGTGGCTATCCGCAGAGAGGCCGCTTGCAGTGTATGTCGGATCCGACAACATTTATCCTTGGAGCCAAAGCCCCTAATATTCCACCAAAGAATCTGCATTGAGACCGCCGAAGCCCTTCCCCAACCCAGGCCCATCACTCTAACTCCTCTAATTGAAAGAGCTCTATGTTGATTTCCTTCAAAAATTGTCCGACTCGGTCTGTCTGGAGCCTCTTCCTATACCACAAAACCGCCTACAAAGCTTCGTCGATTCGAGGGTTCACCAACCTCCATGATCCTAGTCGAAAACTCACTGAGATCTTCTCTTTGATAGCCTGGAAGATAGCCACCTGCGTCATTAGTGAGAGAGGGAAAACAGATGATGGAACGTACCTTAGGTTTTTGGGGGCCATCGCTGGTGCTCATCGCCTCTGGTACTGTGTTTCCGTCACCGGGGACCATGCTTGGCCAAGGTGAAGTGGACATTGGCGTTGCCGGAATATACTCCTTCGACTCTGAAGAGGTATTCTCTAAGGCTTTCTCCTGTGGGTTGATTATTTCAATCTATTTGTTGTTGGATTGTCTCCTGTGGATCCGAAGTCTAGAGTACGTTCTTAATGGAGGCCCCTATGCTGATCTTCCTGGACTTCGATTCGCGACGATTTAGGCACATAGCTTGAAGTGACTGGACCAGGTCCCACTTCTTCTTGAAGCCTAGACTTCCTTGGACCAGACCCTTGTTTCTCTAGGTCGAACCCCATCAACTTTGGATCGGACCCCTCCTCTTCCTGGCTGGACTTGGGTTTGGGATTGGGCCCACTCTTTTTCAAGGCCCTCCCATCAGATTTGTAATGAAAACCCGACGGCCTAGCCAACTCATATATGGAGTTTTCTAGCGCCGAACACTCCTGGACACTTGCAAGGCTCTGCAATGGTCTACTTGTCCTAGGCGTACGACGTCGACCTACTCCGCCACCCCTCTTCTGACCAATGCTGACGACTGTTTTGATGTGATAGCAGAAACACGTCCCTGCCCTCCTTAGTGCTTTATTATATAACCAAATTCGTACTAGACAATTTTATTCATTTTTATAGAGAGTATTATATGCAAAGTGAATACCTCAACATGAACTTTAGGAACCCTAATACTTCCCATCATCCCAAAGTCTTTAGCCTTAGTCATCATTTTGCCCAAAACATCAACTACTAGAGTAAACATGAAAGGATCACCTTGGAATTTGCCCTAGGGCCTACCATTAACCATGATGGAATAAGATACAAAACATAAACAACCTATTACCCAAAGATCTAGTAAGAGTCGAAACCTTCCTAAACACCACATATTTAAGAAAATTCTAGTCCACAATGCCATAGGCTCTAAAAATTAACCTTGCATAAAACAACAACCTTTCATTTAATCCTCCAAAGTCTCATAAGCCACAAGCTGCATCCAAATTTGCCTACCTTAGCACAAATTCACCGTGTTACAACAAAATACATTGCTCTCTTGTAGCTTTCCAAATGAGAAGGAAACAAACTAACCGAAGGAAAATAAAGGGAAGCATGAAGCATTGGATCGGGTGGTAGGTTCTAGAAGAACACCCATTTATCTCCAATCGATTTCAGAAAATCACATTATTAAGGGTGGTATTCCTTGGAATTCCCCCGAAGTTATTTCCTTTTTGTACCATTAAACTGCGAAGTGGATTTAAAATAAATAATGCAAAATCTCGCAAAAATAGTTTGATAAAATTTAATAAAATTAGATAAACACTGATAAACTTTCTGGTTTTAATTAAACAAATGCAAAAGATTAGATAAAATTTGATACAATAGAGAAGCAAATGAAAATGTTATTTCATCAATAAAAACCAACAATTATGTATTATTTTCAATTTTATCAACCAAATAACAATACACATTTTAAATATTTAATAAGCTAACAAATTGTGCTATTTATGGGATATGCTTTGCCAAAAAGAGAAAGAAAATCAAAATAATTAAAGGTGAAATAAATTAACACTTTAAAAAATAAGTTAATAGTGTTTTCAAATGTTATATAAATGTGACTCGGACTCTTGTGGGCACAAGGGATTGTTTCTATTTTACTACTTTCCTTAATTGTGTTAGCTTCCTACTTAGAATAGGAGATGAAGAAGAATGTTTCTTAGTTTAAGTAGGACACTAGGTGTAAGCGTAACACCTCGTTTCACGAATCTTTTACAATTAATATATTTGTCTCGTAGTTAGAGATGCACGTGCAGTCACTCCTGCTTTTGTCATGTTTCATTATTCAGGAACCAAGATATTACTATTTCTCGCATCAATAATTTAATCTTCTGGTTTTACTAGGTCACATCCTATATCATATCAGGGTGAACAACATACTAATTTATAACATGAATGACGAATAACATTGGGATGATCAATTTAATAAAAAGAATCAACTTACTATCAAATTATGATTAAATACTAGCCTCATGGCCGAGGTTCATACAAAATGATAAATGTTTGGCCCGTAACAAGTAAATGAACAAGATGAATATAAAGTGGGTCCTATGCCCTACAATTGGAAATAGTAAGTAAACCTCTAATCCTACGCAACCTCAATTGTGAGGCATGCCGCTACTACAAAATTATTTCTCTTCACTTCTTCGTACAAGTTTTTTAGTGATTACGTGAAAAAGAATGAGTTGGGCGAGCTCGAGAGCCCAGTGGATCATATACAATACATCTCAAGTATTATTAAAGTCAAAATACAAAACATCCACATACTTGTCAAACATTAGGCGATTCATATAATTCGATTGTTAATGGTTGTCGTTAAGACCGAAAGGTCCTCCATTGGTATCCTCCTATTAGTTCAAAATGTTGGAAGTAACGCTCAAAGGCCAATTACCTATTCAGGACCCAAACTTAAGAGTGAGGTCTCAACTCGATTCTCAGTTCCATCTTACTACTATCATCGACCATGACAACAGTATCAACATCCGCCTTGAATTGGGGACAACCACGACGATACTAGACTACTGCCACAATATTGGTATCATCGCCTCAGTACATGGTTAGATTTTTTTAATTGTCTTTGTTAAGTGACCACTAGCATACTCAATGGTATCCATATTCCAGGATGTAAACACATAAAATAATTTGATACTGTTAATCATGCATAAGATCACATAGTACATGCTATTTATCATACAATACATATAACATATCAATGAAGTAGTATTACGCATACATGTGTCACACAATATGCTATCAATAATACAGTAAGCAGACAATCATTCGAGTAACTGGTCGCACACCCCTAGCATGCTTTAAACATTCAGTAAAGATAAATAATCAATCATGCCTCATATTTAGAACTAAAATAATGCTAAAGAGCATGAATATTCATCTCCACCTTTGACGCTTAAATCCTTCTTGTTCTTACACTGTTATTTCTAGCCTTGTTAAGCTTTTAACCTTCTTTCTTTACTTAAAGGAGAGAACAATGATACTCTTTTTTCCTTGAGCTAGAAGAGAACTAAGAAGAAAATGAAGAAGAGAAAAATGAGGTAGAATAGTTTGAGGGGAAGGGAAGGGTGGTATTTATAGACACTTTTCCACATGCATCATGTGACTTATTTGCCCACATGCATCATGTGACTTATTTGCCCACATGCTTCATGTGACTTGTTTGAGTGAAATGACCATTTTACCCTGGTGTGATAAAATTACTATTTTATCTGTGATTCAGGTGAAATGACTATCTTACCCCTGAGTGGTAAAATTTCCATTTCATCTCTGAAGATCAAATTTTACCTTTTGGGCCATAAGAATTTTTCTTGGGTTTTTTTCCTTAGCCTGAGAAATAAAATTGACATTTTCAAGTATTTTATTTTATTTACTTTAATTATTATTCAAAAAGTTTCATAAATTTTTGGAGTATTATAGTAAGACTCACTATATAATGGGGTAGAGAAGTAGTATATAATGTAGAGAGACGAGGCATTGAATTGTGTTCCGATTTCTTTTAAATTAGTGAAATCTTCATCTTTCGTGTATTAGGTGGATCTTTGCCAAACCATGCAAATGCGCATGTATGCTTCTTCTTACTTTATATTTCCATCTTTGTGTGCGTATTTCTGTGTTCCGCTACATAAATCTGTACATCAAAGTCATCTTCTTTTAGTTAACTTCTAAACAAGATTTAAAGACAATATGTTGTATAAATTAGACATGGTAAAATTCATGCTAGTAAGGTATATGATCAAGAAGCGTGCTACAGAAAAATTAAATATCGAAACAAAAGAAAAAATAAGACCAAATGCCACCATTACAAATCAGTAATGTACTTAACAAGCTTGAATTTGTTAAGTCACATTTTGGTATTTTTATGTGTAAAGTGTCTACTAATACTATTTTTTTTTTTTTAGCTTATACTACAATGAATTAGATTGTTTAGCATGTACAGAAAATTCTGTCAACTTCTATAATTTAGCGAATTTTTACAAAAATGCTCCATGTTGAGTTTTATAAATATTAATATTTACTTGTTTATTCAAGTACTTAACTTCTTAACTCTTTGTAATGCCAAACAAAACCTATTTGCGTAAAAATTGGTTGCTCAATGGGATCATGGCCATTGAAATATTTGGGAATGCTGCTTAGAGGAAATCCAGTTTTGGCATCCTTTTGAGACCTCTTGGTTTCAAAGGTGGGAAGATTAGATGGTTGGAAAAAGCGCTTCTTATGTAAAGGGTGGTAGGTTCACACTTATTAATTCAGTGTTGGATGTCCTTCTGACTTATTTTTTTTATTAGGATTTGAGCAGTAGGTGTGGCAGCTAGATTTGAAAAGTTGATGGGGGACTTCCTTTGGGGAGGTCAAGATAAGGAACATGAGTCTCATCTTGTTGCTTGGTAGGTGGTCCAAAAGATGATTGAGGTGGATGGATTGGGTTTGTAAATCTAACCATGAGAAACAAGGCATTGGTTGGCATGTGGCGATGGAGACCTCTTTGTGATCATGTTCATCTTTGGAGAATGATAATTTGCAGCTGCCATGGGTTGGGGGATAACCTATGGGATGTAGGAATTGCAGCTAGATCCACATTTAGAAGTCCTTGGAAATTTATTTATTCCTATTGCTACCTGTAGTTCGACATACACTTGGGAGGGGTGACTATTTGTTTTTGGAAGGATGTATGGTGTAGAGTTGAACCACTTTGTCACACTTTCCCTTGATAGTACAGTCGGTGCACACTTCATCACTGGCCAATTCATGTGTTTTAGAGATATGATGTAGCATGGGCTTCTATGGTATGGGATCTTCACGTTGGTGCTTACCCTTCCCATCAAGGTGATATTGAACTCCTTTTGGTACGATCCATAGTTGTGTTCCAAACAGAGAGGATGATAGAATATTATGGCCTAGGGATCCTTTTGGTGTCTTTTCCTGGTGAGCTTTCTATTTCCCCTTTTCCTATTATATCGATATGCAAAGCAGCAATACCATCAAAAGTTAAATTTCTTGGGTGGGTTGTCGGTATTAATACTGGTGATTTTCTTTAATATAAATTTCCAGACATGTGCTTGTCCCCATTTCGGTATCATTTATGCAAACAATTCAGAATTCTTAGCACATATTTTTGTTTGAGTGTCCCTTCTCCGTGGACATTTAGAGATGGTGGTCTTTCTTCCGAATTGTATTGGAAGAGGTTCGTTGGGAGATTTTGGGTAATATTTCCTTTGTTACGCCAATGTCTCCTTGAATGGAGTGCTCATTTCGCGGTGATTTTCTTCGACTGTGGGAGGGTGCGTTTGGATGGAGAGGACTTGGAGAGTTTTTGAGGACATTCGCTCCCAGTAGTGGACGTTTGGGACAAATCACACATGTTAGCTTCTTTTTTGATTTCTCATAGTTCTTTTTCTAATGGGTATCCCATGTTGGAGTGGATGAGAGGGTGGGATAAAGTTTGTACAATTATAGGGCATATAAAAAATTTACATTATATTATATATCCACACATCTTATATATCAATATGCAATTAGTTTACTTTTTCCTTTTTTTTAAAGAAAATGTTGGCTTTTGAGTGTGATAAAAGTTTTGCTTGTGTCGCACGAGTTAGGCATAGGCTTGGGAAATACTCGACATGTATTGGACCTAAAACTTGTCTCAATTCCTTTTTTTATTTTTATTTTTTTTGGACGAAGTTCCAACTTCGTTATGAAATTTTAATGTTGATACATATAATTGCAAACCTATTTTTTCTTTGATGATAATGATTTAAGATTTTTAGGATAAGTTCACCAATTTAATTTATAAATCATAGCCTTTGGCTGTTATATGTTTCAGAGTCTGGTACTGCAACCTTCTTTTTACTTTTTTTTGTTTTTTTTTTTTTTGGGTTTTGGTTGGGAAGGGGGGGGGGGGGGGGTGGGTTTATGTTTAATTAATTCTTTAAATTTTAAACCTTATTTGGTCCCCTAGTTGGGGGCC
>JAJIYU010013690.1:0-13701 GCA_030144865.1 Tinospora cordifolia
ACCGCGGTCCATAATTTGGTGACCGCGGTCACCAGAACATCATCTGCACACAACATTCTGGAGACCGCGGTCCTTAATACACTGACCGCGGTCACCAGAACAGGTTTTGCACAGAAACAGGCAGACTGTGGTCCACAGATTGAGCAGATCTTTCTGGGTTTTTGCACAGAATGACTGACCGCGGTCATGGACCGCGGTCACTCACTTAAATTACGCGAATATCGTGATTTTTAGGGTTAATTGAGTGAGGGTATAAAAGGAAAAGGGTGATTAACAGAAGGGGGATACCAAATTAGGAAAGAAACGAAGGAAGCTGAAGAAACAGAGTCTTGTGAAGAAGTTTAAGGAGTTTTTCATTGTAAATCTGAGTATGAATGATTTCTATTCTTTTCTTTATTTGATGAATCGTTCTTCAATGTCTAGCTAATTCATTTAACTGTTTGGGTAGAAGACACCAATGTATGAACTGTGATTTTCATTATTTTCAATGGTTTATTTGCACTTTACTTTATTTGTTTATCTTAATGCTTTATGCTTACTGGCCATAGGCGTAGAGAATCCAAGATCATCGAATCATCTCGGGAGAGAGGTTTTGTGAGAGGTTATAGCAGTAAAGTTCTAGATCCGGTCATTGATCAGAAGGTTGTGGCTGGGTCTATGAGATATAGCATAGGAATCGTTATTTGAACCCATTGGATTGTTGATTGAACACCTCGGAAGAGGGTATTGAGAAACAATATCAATGAACGATTAGAACACCTAGGGATAGGGTCCTAATTACAAGTGCAGTAATCTAAGTGCTAGTATATCATCATCTTAAATTAAGTTACAAAGCATACAAAGGAGTTTACTAACCCAAACAATCTTTCTACATATTGTCACCAAATCAATTCATTTTCAATTTTACTGTTTTTAAGATATTTGAGTTCAGTATATTCAATTGCTTATCAACTTGATTTGAACGTCTTGATAAAACTGAAACCAACGCTAGATTGGGCTTTAACTTACACAAACAAGTACTTTTTCCCTGAGGATGATATCCGGTCTCACCGGTATTACTACTACAATCCTGTTCACTTGCGGGATTGCTAACAAGTTTTTTTTTTTAGATTATTAATCCTCTCTCCCGAGTTAGATTAACATTCTATAATCATTCCTTTCATGGCCAGTAAAAGGAAAGCATTAAGAATCCAAATTATAAAACAAAACCTCAGAAATAGATTAATCAAAATAAGAATATCAGGATTCTACAATCCAGATTTACATCCTAGACTTAAAATAAACCTAGCCTAACATGATTGAGAGTTCACACATCAAAGAAATAAGATCGTAAATAAACATACTCAAACCTTAGACCTTGATCTTCAATTCTTCTTTGTCTTCTCTCTTTTCTCCTTTGTCGGCCATTTTTCTCTAAAAACATCGTTCTCAAAAACAAATCATCCCCCTGAAACCTTACTACAATGACCTATTTATAGTTTTTCACTATAGAAAACCCTAAAATAATGAAATACGACGACCGACGGCGGTCCATAAGTGTTGACCGCGGTCCACAGAATGATAAAACAAAACCCAATTACGTGAAATCTCGAATGACCGCAGTCCATGGGTAATTGACCGCGGTCCACAGAATGATATTCAGTTAACACACTGGTGACCACAGTCACTGGAACGCCGACCGCTGTCCACAATGAGGGGTTGTTTTTCTTCATGTTCCTTGTTCCGTTTACCGCGGTCGGCCATTAGTGACTTTTCCTCATTTTTGGCCATTTTCAACTCCTCGCATGCTCCTATTCCTATTCCAGTTCATTCTAAACCTGCACAAACATTGAAAACCTTTCTCAGACATTATATTCATATAAAAATGTTAGAAATAACATCAAAATCATGCTAATATGCAACTAATGATGCAACAATGCTCTAAATGCATATTTAACTAAATATAAGCAAATACACTAAATTTTCCATTACACTAATGTATATTATACATAAAATACCTATAGTATAATTAGTATGTTATGCAGCTAACAGTTAGTCACTTGAGTATATGTATCTTTTGAAACAAAACAATATATAATTTGTAGTAGCAAACTTATATAGTATGAAAAGAGTACTTGCTCGTAGATTTAACTGTAATGTTATCTTTACTTTCTTACTTCATAGAATGAATGCTAGAATTACTTCAAGGTCACTTTGCATTCTAGTTGTAAGGCTTAATAGTGATTGGGCAAACTTGACTCGATGAGTGAGTTTGTTGAGTCACTATGCTAGTTAGGTCGCCCTTCAGCCTAGAGAAGGGGTCCTGACAATTAGATTGTAATTTTAAATAGTTATGAGCAACTGTTTAAAATTTATGATTTATAAATTTCTATAAAAATTAAAAGTATTATTAACAATTTAATCAAACAAAATAAGGAATTATAACTCCTTTAACTGAAGAAGCAATAAAATGATGAGATGTTGAAGTCTAAATGTTTTTTTATTCGCTTATTGATATCTAAACCAAAAATATAATCCTAACTACATATATTAATTTTCATTAAATCCTTTTTTTTGTTACATCTCCACTTAACTAATAGATCAAATGTTACCACTACATAAAAAATAAAAGTCTAAAATAATCATAATATTCTTTTCACCATATTAATTCATTTGTAATTGTTATTCTCATGGCACCTCTATTTGACATACATATACATATCCCGTCTAAAACCATCGTATTTTTGTGAAACATAGCATTAAATAAAGTTTTAATGAATAATATGCTTAAGAAAACTTAACAAGTGCAAAATTGTACTAAAAAATTAAATTTAAACTAAAAATAGATTAAAGTCAGTATGACTATCAAACGACATTCATTTAAGATATTCTTAATTATATTTTTCATACAAAACAAATAATAGTTGATTAAATATATGTTTAAATCTTGATCTTTTAATGAAAATGTAATATTTATATGAGTTGGTAGGACAACATCTAGAAACGAGCGGTGAGATAAAATCTTATTTAAATAACTAGCTTTCTAGGACAAGATAACTTATCTCTACCTCAATATTTAGTTTTACTTAAGATAAGATTTACCTACTATCAACTCAAATTATAATAATATTTGTATTATAAAAGTTAAGAATAGAACATAATAAATCGATAATTGTTTCAAATAAATTACTTATTTGTCACATTTTAATTTTTGATTTCTAATTTTGAAGATCGTACGAAGTTCAACTATAGAATATACATTCCTAGTTAGTGATATTATGTATAATTTATAGTAAATAGTATATATACATACATATATAAATATATATTTGATCATATTAAAGATATATTTTTTTATAGTTTTTACCATATAAATCATGAATAATAATAATACAACTTTAAGCTATATAGTTTCTTTACATAGCTTCAAGCTATGAACAAAATATTAAAACTAACTATAGTATAAAATATTCAAAATCAAATAACTAAAAAATATATAATTTGCGCACCATCAATCCATATCTTTCATTTTGGAGCAATTTCCTTGCAGCTCTCATGTTCTTCACTCAGAATAACATTCTCCGACTCTTAGAATTATCATGCTTGTTGAGACCCCTTCCCTAGGGTGAAGGGCAAACCAACCAGCATAGTGTTCGGACAAACCCGCTCATAAGCCAACTTCGTCAAAACACTATGAAGTCTCCTTCACACCCCATACACAACATCATCAAAATAATCACAAGAGATGCGAAAGTAGCTAAACGAATAATTCTAGTAGAAATTTTAGTCAAACAAAAGTTAATCATTTACAATCTACTAAATGTAATAGTACTGGAAGTGTCTAAGTCAAAATATTTACAACGGTTTTCTTACCCCCTATACATATGACTAACTCTCCAAATAATAAACTGCGTAGAGAACCTACTAAAATAACCAAAGAACGCCACTCTACGCTATAATCACCTTTTTTTCTTTGTCCGTAGCAGAATAATCTAAAATGTTAGAGTAGTGAGCCAAATTGTCCATAGCAACTCAACGAGTAGTGTAGTCTAACCTATAACTTAAAACGAGAATTTCATAAAAAAAATGTTATGTATGCATGAATAAATATTATTATGCGAGTGAATGCAACAGTTAATGAATTTTAAATCTACAATGCAGTCATGCACCTCCCATTTTGAAAATGGTTTCAATGATGAAAACACCTGTCAAAGCTCTCATTAGCTTCCAAGGAAATAATAAATCCACTCGAACAGGCTTACTAGACAGTTAGACATATTTTCATACAACATCATAAGGATCTGCCAGCATATACCTCATGTATGGCGGCCTCAAATCATCAGTAAGTGGGCAAATTGAGAACTTGCACAAAATGTACCTCTAGGTACAACAACATTTGGTCCGTAAAGCTCAACCACATTCAATAAACTACCCGTACCATCGGACCTCAAGATTTAGTGCACATTTTCATTTAAAATCTCATTTAAAAATTGTAAATGCATTTCAATATGTAATAACATTCATTTATGAATAGAATAATAAGTTTAAATGACAAATTAGAAAATACTATTCACAAGGATGTTCAGCTCTCAATGTTCCTCTCCTGATCAGTTGCGTCCCGCTAACATTTGATCTTGCATAATTAACGTGATTTTTTAATATCTACATGAAACTTGGCTCCAATCTAACTTTATGGTCCTTGGTCAATCAAAGGATTGACTCGGTCAATTGCGGTCCATTTATTGATTTGGTCAATTTTGGTTAATACATTCGACTCTAATCGAGCCTAACACTCGTTGACCTGTATGATCGATCGAGTTAACATGGTCAACAAGGTTAATTGGTACCATTAAGCCCTTGATATTGACCCAAAATACCAAAAACCTATACTGTCGACATGTGTCCCACTTTTGGTATACAATAACCAACTTTTTCATAAATTTGACAATTCCTTACAGTAAAGAGAAAAATTTTAATTATTTCTTATGTTATACATTTTTTCTGTGTAATAACCCATATTTTTAGACATTGAATCGATAGGTTTGACATGTATTTTTTGTATCAATTAATGAATTATAAATGAGAAATACATGATTTTACATAAATACGTAATTTTTCAGGAATGATAGTAATTAATAAGTGTATTACTTGAAAAATTAAAATAAATAAAAAATAATGAAATAATTATTTAGCGAATGTTAAGTTGAAAAATAAATGAATATGAAAATAATGAATGAAACAAATTAATTGCTATATATACATATATTGATGTAGGTGTATATATATGCGTGCGTTGCATTAAATGATTATGGGTTGGTTTTGTAATATATATATATATATATATATATATATAAAGTAGGTTGAAAACAAATAGATAAATGAAAATGTATATAAAATAGAGTTGTTAAAGTTCGTGAGTTGGATGGATATTATCTATAGAGATAAGCATGCTTTGTTGGATAAAAGAAAAAAAAAACTAATTAGAAAAATAGATGATTATATATATATATATATATAATAAAATAGATAAGCATTCTTTATTGGATAAAAGAAAAAAATTAATTAGAAAAATAGATGATTATCTTGATGAGTCATAGATAATGGAAAAAATAAAATCAGATATATATATATATATATATATATATAATAAAAGAGATAAGCATGCTTTGTTGGATAAAAGAAAAAAATAATTAGAAAAATAGATGATTATATAATAATAATAATAAAAGAAAAAAATTAATTAGAAAAATAGATGATTATCTTGATGAGTCATGGATAATGGAAAAAATAAAATAAGATAAAAGATAGTGAGGTGTAAAGATAAGAGATCAAGAAAATTGATGTTAACTTGGTATCTTGTATGGGACCCTCCCCCAAACCTTGGCTATAAATACCCCTCTCCAATTCATTTCTTGCTTACGAACACCATTAGAGAAATCCAAGAGAAAGGGGGGAAAAAAGAAAAGAAAGAAAAGAAGAAGAAAAGGACAAAAAAGAGGAAAATAAAAGTTGTACACTTTCGAGGATCCGATATTTTGGATAATTTACTTTATCTTTTTTCAATTAAGAATTGTTATAGGAATTGCGAATTACAGTTTTTATAGTGTAATTTTCAATAAAAGGTATTAGTTTATTGTGTGACCCAAAACTAGGATGTATTTTTTCTAGGAATGAAACTATACAATATATATATATATATATCATTGTGTCAAATTAATGAGTATGATACAGATATATACATTATTTGTATCCTTGTGGACCCTAGAAATTTATATGGTAGTTGGAAGTCGACACGTAGGGGGTATACCCATTAACACTAGAATTTTAGTTGGCAGGTCCTAAATTGTCCAGAATAAAATTCTGAACTCATTGACACTGAAATTAAAATTTTTGGAGGTCAATTGATATATTAAATTTGCATTTATGCGATTTGATAATTAATTAATAAATATAGAAAAATGTATATAGGATAAAATATTGTTAAATAATAGAAAAAATGTTATATAATATTATATAACATCATAAAATACTTATTAGAAAAAAATGTGTAATATAGGAAATAATTAAAAATTTTCTATAACTATATTAAACTGCCAAATTTATGAAAATGGCTGGTTAATATGTATCAAAGGTGGGACACATGTAGACAATACAAGTTTCTGATATTTTAGGTCAATATTAAGGGCTTATTGACACAAATTGACCTTGTTGACCATATTGACCCCGTTGATTATATAGGTCAGCGAGTATTAGGCATTATTAGAATTGATTGTACTGACTAAAATTAATCAAATACATAACTTAGACCACAATTGACGGAGTTAATCCTTTGATTGACCAAAGACTATAAAGTTCGATTTGAGCCAAGTTTCATGTAGATATTAAGAAACCATGTCGATCACTTCAGATCAAGAGTCAGTCGGACGCTACTGGTCACTAGAGGAGCACCAGGAGCTAAGCATCCTTGTGAGTAATATTTTTTTAATTTATCACTTAACTTGTTATTCTATCATAAATGAAATGTATTACATATTGAAATGCATTTGCAATATTTAAATGAGAGTTTTTAAATGAAAAATGTGCACCAAATCTTGAGGTCCAAGGTACGGGTTAAGGAATTAGGTGTGGTAGATCATTGAGGACAAGTGGTCGTTGTACCTATAGGTACGTTCTGGGCAAGTCTATTAATTAGGCTCCCCTATGGAGGATTTGAGGTCACCATATATGAGGTATGAGCTGGCGGATTCCTATGATATGATATGAGAATACGCTTAACCATTGGGTACAACCGCTCAAGTGGATTTATTATTGCCTTATAGGCTATTCACAGCTTCGGCATGTGGTTTCAACATTAAAATTGTTTTCAAATTGGATGGCGCACGATTGCATTGTGGATTTAACATTCATTAACTATTACACTCATTCGCATTATTATTATTGTGCATACATACATAGCATTGTTTTTTAAGAATACTTGTTCTAAGTTATAGATTAGGTTATATTATTCACTAAGCTACTATGGACAAAATTGGCAACTACTCTAACATTTCAGGTTCTTCTTCTGCGGATAAAGGGAATAAGATGGTCATTGCATAGAGCGCACCTCTTTTATTAGGTAGGATTCCTCATATGGTTTACTATTTTAAGAGTTAGTATAGTGTATAGGAAGTGAAAAAAAATATTATAGATATTTTGACTTAGACATTTTTGTTGCTGCTACATTTTGGAGACTATATATATATTTGACTTTTGTAAAAAAAATTACTATAATTATTTATTCTAGATGCTTTTGCGTTTATTATGGTTACTATGATAGTTTCGTGTATGGTGTTGTGAAGAGGCTTAACAGTGTTTTAGCAAGCTCAGTTTGGGAATGGGTTTGTCAAAACACTATGCCGATTGGTTTGTCCTTCTCCCTAAGGAAGGGGTCCCAACAATGTTAGTATCAGAGCCCAAGGTTTTTCCAATTAAGGAAAAATAATTGTTATTAACCTAGGAAACCTCAGAGTAATCGCATAAATTCGAAAAACCTTAGAAAATTACTTAGAGTAGCATAGCGAAAATTATGAACGGAAATTTTTTAACTTCTGATTAACAGGAAGAAGAACCGAGTGAGAGTGATCATATCATGAAGGAAATTTGACTTTCATTGTGAGTTAGTGAGTTTTAAGATTTAGAATTTGAACCTAGGGGATTAGACTATTACTTGGAGATAACTACCTTAATGTGTAGTTATTTTTTCTTATAATCACTTAAAGTTGCAGTCTGCTTAATTTGAGGAAATGATGGAAGTTTAATGTTTTATGTAGACCACGATGCCTCCTCGACGTGGGATACCACGTAAGATCCTAGAGCCGATGCCACCACCACCTTCGATTGAGCTCGAGCAGGATCCCATGCAAAGGCTCGAAGCTATGATCAGGGCGTCTACTGAGGCTACTCAGGCCCAAATAGCCTTATTTTGAGAGAGATTAGATGGGATTGAGGTTGAGAGATAGAAGGCTGAGCCAGTAGCACCCCCTGCACCAGATATACTTGAGAGAGTTGCAGAACATGCAGAGGTAGCCCCAGTGAGACAGGGAGATAAGGCTACTCATGATTGCCTCCTGAAGAGGTTTCTAGATTTGAAACCCAAGGAGTTCCATAGGGGTCTGAGTTTGGATGCGACATAGAATTGGCTTCGCAACATTGAGAAGAATGCGAAGACGTTGAAGTTATCTAAGGAGAACCAAGTACTTTTTGCGACGCACATGCTTGAAGATGAGGTTACAATCTGGTAGAAGGCCACCCCGACTATAGAAGGGCAGTTACTTCATGGGCCCATTTCTAGTAATTATTTTTGAGTGCTTATATACCTGAAACAGTGAGGGAGCATAAGAAGATGGATTTTTTGACCCTACGATAGGGTGACATGTCGGTGAGGGAGTATACCCATAGATTTCTCCAACTGGAGGATTATGCACCTGAGTTAGTGGGTAACTTAAGGGAGAGAGCAAGATTCTTCTGTCGAAGGTTGAAGGCCAATATTAGGTAGGCGACATCAACATCTACTGACGCCACTCTTGAGACCATCTAGAAGTAGGCACTATAGTTCGAGACTAACGAGAGAGATGAGCGCCCGATGGTCCAAATAGTATAGGGTGCCACAATATAGCTACAACCGTAGTTACAGCCCTAGTCATTGACGCAGGGTAGTTATCGTGGTGGATCCCAAGTAGTTAGATACCTAAGGAAGAGGAAATACTTAAGGGGATAGTCTAGAGGGGAGCAAAGTCAGCCATCTTTCATAGTCTTGATTGTCGCTACCCCAGTTCTGGCATATCAACCGGTGGGACAACCACTGACTAAATATGGGGCCGAAGGTAGAGGTCGAGGTAGAGGCTGAGATTTAGGACATAGAGGTTATGGGCCGGGCCAAACCTATTAGGTTGATCAGGGGCGTCAGATTATTTATTATCAGTGTGGTCAGTCAGGCTACAAACGATATGAATGCCCTATGTTCGTTCCAACTTCTAATGCACCTACCACTACTATTACTTGAGGGAGAACACAGACAATCACATAGCCTGATCCAAAGGCTAGCACTACTCTGGTAGAATGTACTGTTTCTATTTTAGATTCCATCTTATATGTATTAGTTGATGTCAGCTCTACCTTATCATTCATCTCTAGACATGTCGTAAACAAATTGGAACTTAAACCTCTTAGGTTACTCACCTAGCTCATGTTGAGTATTGGAGCTGGGGAACGCATTAATCGTGCCTTGATTTGTGAGGGTTGCGTGTCGAGACTAAGAGATTTAGAAACCATTATTGACCTTCGAGTGTTAGAGTTCCTAGAGTTTGAATGCCATACTTGGAATGGATTGGTTAGCTATTTACCATGCACATGTCAATTGTTTCACCACAAGAGTGGTGTTTCAGATATCAGGACAACCTGTTATTATCTTTCAGGGTACTGCGTGCCTCTAATAGATCGAGAACCCGAAGTAAAATGGCGACTTAGAATGAGATCGATACTCTAGCTGTTCTAACCACCAAAGATGGACCTTCACGAGAGAGTATGGATGAAATTCCTATTGTCAAAGGTTTTCCTAATGTGTTCCCTGAGGATTTACCCGACTTGCCTCTTAAGCGGGAAATTGATCTCATTATTGAGGCTATTCTAGGGACACAACCCATTTTGATCCCTCTTTATCGAATGGCGCATAAAGAATTGCAGGAATTGAAGGTCCAGTTAGAGAAATTACTCTAGTACTATTTGTAAGGAAGAAGCATGGGAGCCTCCGTTTGTGTATCGACTATCAATAGTTGAACAAGGTAATGGTAAAGAACAAGTATCCTCTTCCACGCATTGATGACTTGTTTGACTAGCTTAGAGGTGTCACTATGTTTTCAAAGATAGATCTAAGATCTGGGTGCCATCAACTGAGGGTAAGGGAATGGGATGTATAGAAGACGACCTTTCGAACTCGTTAAGGGCACTATGAGTTCTTAGTCATGTCGCTTGGCGTGACAAATGCCCCTGCGATGTTCATGGACTTGATGCAGAAAGTGTTTCATCCCTATCTCGACTCCTTTGTCATTCTCTTTATTGATGACATTCTTATTTACTCAAAGACTAGGGAGAAACACATCGAGCCTTTGAGGATCGCATCTAGAGACTCTTCGAGATTACTTCCTATATGATAAGTTTAGCAAGTGCGAGTTCTGGTTGAGAGAGGTTCAATTTTTAGGCCATGTGGTAGGAGCCGATGGCATATCGACTGATGCGGCTATGGTCAAGACTATTATTAGCTAGCCGAAACCTACTACAGTGACGAAAATCCATAGTTTTCTGAGTCTGCCAGGCTATTATCATAGATTTGTGTAGATTTTTTCAAAGATTGCTGCACTTATAACGAAACTTACCCAGAAGGATGTGTCATTCGTATGGACAAATAAGTGTGAAGAGGTCTTTCTTGAGCTGAAATGTCATTTGACATTTGCGCCAGTATTTGTGTTACCTAAACTCAGTCATGAGTTGGTGATTTATACAGATGCATGTGGGATAGGCCTTGGGTGTGTGTTGATGTAGGGTAACCGAGTGATTTCTTATGCCTTACAACAATTGAAGGTACATGAGAAGAATTACCCTATATATGACTTAGAACTGGCAGCAGTGGTGAGCATTTTACGCTTTATTCAGATCATAAGATCCTCAAGTACTTATTTTCTCAGAGAGATTTGAATATGATACAGAGGAGATGGATAGAGCTATTTAAGGATTACAACTTTACCATTGAGTACCATCCTGGGAAAGCCAATGTAGTTGCTAATGCACTAAGTAGAGTACATGTCGAGACTACTTGTGTGGCTAAACATACGTCTCAAGAGTAGAGGATAATTGATTATGTCATAGTGATAAGTATCCACAAGACTTCGACTGATACTAGAGTTAGTGCACAGATGAGAGCCCTGCCAGTGCTACTGGCTGAGATCATATAGGTGCAGCCTTGTGACGTTGATTATGTGATGCACTGGGAGTGGGCAGATGATAGTTCTTGTGTGGAGTGGTCGATTGACAGTGATGCTGCACTAAGGTTCAGGGGATGATTGTGGTTACCAGATGACCTTTGGCTGAGATAGGGAGTACTAGCAGAGTTGCACTGCTCGAGATTTACCATTCATCCAGACACTAATAAGATGCATCATGATGCTCAACATACTCATTGGTGGTCAGGAATAAAGCGAGATATTGCGGCCTTTGTGCAGAGATGTGACATGTGCCAACAGATTAAGGCTAAGCACCAGAGACCCGGTGGGTTATTACAACCCTTGGCTATTCCTGAGTAGAAATGGAAGCACATTACTGTGGACTTTGTAATGGGGTTACCCCAGATTTCGCCGAGACATGATACTATTTGGGTTATTGTTGACAGACTAACTAAGTTTGCTCATTTCCTCCCGATTCATACTAGAGATTTGGTTGAGAGGCTAAGTCGATTGTATATCCACGACATTGTGAGATTACATGGGGTCCCAGTGTCTGTTGTATCTGATAGAGATGTTCGATTTACGACTCATTTTTGGCAGAGCTTGCAGAGTCAGTTGGAGAAACTTGATGTAATATCCCAGAATTTTGTCAAATAATTTAAAATAAATAAAATAAGTTAAGTGAATTAAGTTCAAAGATTTTAAGAAAATTTTTGGTGCAAATCGTGGGTTGACACATGAAAAATAAAATATATTGGAGATATAATAAAGAATTAGGCAAATAAGACCTTAATTTGATAATTTAATTAAAATTACAATTTAGTAGAATTAATTATGAAATTTAAGAAGTTGCTTAAGAAATAAATAAATAGAAATAAAGTATAGATACACATATAAGTTAATATGGGTATGAATAAGGTGTGTGTTAGCACAATAAATGTGAATACTACATATTATAGGAATATGTACATGGAAAAATTTATATAATTAAATAAAAATGTAGTGTACATATATTTATTAAAAATAAATAAAGCATTATGTAAATATTAGTGTATAATACATAAATTATTATCTAAAAATAAAATATGAAATAAATAAAAATATATGGAAATGAAAAATGTAGATTATTTAATTATTAGCATAAAAAATATTAAAGGAATAGAAATATATATTATTAATACAATATTAAATAATTAGAAAGGAAAAAATATTAGCAAATCATCAAAATAGAAGGGAATATGCAAGAAAATCAAGTTTTTATCAATTAGGAAGTGTTTAATTGGCAAAATTTCGGATAATAGCAACTTAAAATAGTGATTTTAGTATTAGAAACTGCATCCAATGACCAGAAATCCATCATCCGTAGGATCTGAGATCTGACGGCCACTGAATCAACGAAATCCAACGGTTCACAATCAATCTGCCCAATCCAACGGCTCAGATCAAAATCAAAACAACGCCTGGATGCACCGAATCATAAAGATCGAACGGCTCACGATCGATCGTTTTAATCCAACGGTCCAGATCACAGATGCAAAACGTTAATTGCAAAATTGGACCACACACAGTGGTCGAGAAAGATCGGACGGGCCAGATCAAAAGCACAGTCGGAGATCGCGAACGCACCGCCATTCGAGGATCATCCGACGGCCCGGATAGATTCGTTGATCGCGATCAAGATTCGCACGCAACATCCGATGATCATTCGATGGAGCAGAAAGTCGCGTTCCGTCGATCGCAAACCGAGTGCTGCACCCGAGGACGATTCGAGCGCTGAGATTTGAGGCTCTGATAAATCCATGATTCGCGTGTGAAACCCGAGGAAAATCTAACGGTCCAGATTTCATCCGCACGATCAAAGTCCGCCCACCGTGATCGAGGATAATCTAATGGTCCAGATCTGATGCTCTGATTAAAAAATCGAGATACTAACCGAAAATTCGAATTAAATCAATAAAAATACTTCAAAAATCTGAAAATTGGTTTCTAAAATCCCAAAAATTTCTAAAAAAATCACTTGGTAATCTCTTTTGCTTGGGGGGCACGAAATTTTGAAGGATTGGCAAGTTTCTTACAATGAGAGCACTACAAACTTGCCATTCTATACACTTTTGAAACCTATATAAACCCCCCATGTTCACACTTCAACTCATCCCAAGAAACAAGAGTTGAATTATCATCTTGTTCTCTAAGCCCTCTTCTTGGCTCCCCTTCTCACTTTCTTTTCCCTCTTGTGTGTGAGAAGTTC
>JAJIYU010013691.1:0-13690 GCA_030144865.1 Tinospora cordifolia
GGCCTCTTGACTGATCCCTGGTGTTCCTTAAGAATCTTTGGAGCATCTCTTTTCCGACCGTGAATTCTCCATAAACTTTTTTGTTTGCATGCCCTTTGATCATTTTTCTCTTCTGGTTTGGCAGGAATGCTTACTTTCTTATTGAGGATAGTAAAAGGAAATTGAATGCTTGGTGCAATTTTGGATCTTGAAAGGATATATATATATATTTTACTTTCGTATGCTTTTTTATTATCATTCATTCTCTCTTTTGTTCTTCTTTATGCGTCTTATTAGCAAAAATGATAGTAGTTTCATATGGTTGAGCTATTGTAATTGTTGTTTTTCGGAAGGTATGTCAATCATCAAATATTTTTTTGTTGTTATTGTCGTGATGCCGTTTTCTTTAAGTTTTGGACTTCAAGGTTTATTAGATATATTCATGTAGATGTAAAGATGACGAGAAGGGAAGAAAATGAAGTTTTGATTGCTTAGAAGCTGGCGGGTGCTTCTGTTTCGGCTAAGACATGCGTTAAACCATCAAGATTATCTTCTTACTCTTTTTTCGTTCGTCTGTCTAATTGTAATTTTGGTTTTCTACCCATCTCGATTCTATATATATATATATTTGTTTTTTAGCTAATCAGTGTCTCTACCATTGTTCAGTCAGTTCAGTTGATTTGAAATTTCAAAAGTCAAGAAATTCCTACTCTCTTTGCTTCTTTTATTATTCTGGTTTTTGTTTTTTATTTTTTATTTATTCATTTTTCTTTTAGTTTTTTTTCCACAATCATAACATTTTACACAGATGATCGCATTATTAATTTCACCATATTCAAGCTCTCATTTATAATGAACAGGATTAAACTGTCTTGGTTTCAATTTCAGTTTTAGAACGGTTCTGTTTGTTAACCAAAACGAAATCGAGGTTTGTCGGTCACTCACTTGTTTCACAAGAATAATGAAACTCTCACCCAGATTTCACTGAGCCAACCATGCTTTCGGGTTTATTAAAACAAAGTTGCCCTCAGACATACTTTCATTTTTCTTACATTTTGTGCGACATGTTAATTAAGTTGAACATTGGCACGTCAAAATATAACCTTAGCCGCTTCATTAGAAGTTCACACCACCAACCCAATCAGCGGGATTTTGATCTTGACCATGTTTACAATTAGCCGAGATCAAATAAAGCAAGAAAATAAAGTAGAGCTCCGCAAACGAGTTCGGTTCGACATTAAACCATCTTTTTAGTCACTAGAATTTTATTACGAATTGGCCTCGGAAAAATCCAGAGTTGTTCAAGTATGGAACTTTTCAAAGTCAACCATACTATGTAGTTCATGAGGTCGAGACACAATATCATGTACGGATTCTTATATTTCTACCACTGATAATATAAATATAACTGGATTCAACACAAAGTAGAGCTCCAAAAAGCTCAATCACTTGAGGGTACCGTCCATGTAACTCCTTAAAAAAAGGTGTTAAAGGCAAAGTCAACTTGGATCCCAAACAACATTAGATGAAGCAGACAAAATAACTACAATCTGCTAAAATAAAAAGGGAAACGAAGATGATCCAAAGTTGTTCTACCCAACAGAAGCTAAGAGGACAGATTAAAGAGAAATCCAGCCTACAAATATGTACAACCTGCCAACTTACTACCTTTGATCGCGTCTGTGCTCAAAATGCCAGCTAACAAAAAAGACCACCTCTCTAGTATACTGTTCATAAATAGGGCACTCTCATCAGCAGAAGAACATAGAACTGCTTACGTTTTCATGGAGTCTAGGAAGTTCAGGCACTGGGACAGCCCCGGCAGATGTCATTCCTCCATGGCCTGAAGAAGTCTCTGACATCTCATCAAACTTCATGAATTGACCTACTTGAGTGGCTGCCAGGTGCGCATAGCAAACGGGTGCCACTGTAAAAGCATAATGAGTGGTGGTCACCACATTAGCATAAAAGTTTCGTGCAGCAGCAAAATGTGTTGAAATAATGTGTAAATGAAGCATTACTTACCAACTGATATCGCTGTAGTGCTTCGTTGATACCTGCAAATTTTGAAGAATTAAATCGGTATTTCATGAAATAAGCTAGGCCGGCAAACAATATGGGAGAAATATTCCTTACACATATGACAGTGAATGCACAAGTTCCTGAATATCATCAGGTGAAAAGCCAATCTCATCATACAGAACATGGTAATGAGTAGGCCTGGTTGTTCCCTATCAAAAGAAATAAAAAAAAGATCCAAAAGGGGTGAGAATCAATACATATGACAAGCATAACAAAATTCACGTTGCCCTAATATTGCAGATGGCTATTATATCCCCCAAAACAAACATCTAACATAACCACTCATCATGCATTGTGGTATGAAAAAATGGATAGTAAAATACAGATTCAACAACCAACTACAATGGTCATATGAAAGAAATTGTCACTGCTAACTAGTTGGGTAATCAAAATTTTCGCTCCATCAATTACAAATGGGCTGTAAGTCCACCTGGAGCTGTACGAGCGCATACCTTGAAAACAAAACTCCAGGAGTCTAAAAGCAGCACATAACTAATTCGATGATATTTTAGACAAGAAAAAAGTAGCACTACCACAGCAAAAGGCAAAAGTAATTTTGAAAAGCACTACTCATCAACAAAACCTGACGCAAGTTTTTGAATGAATGGTGTCGTCATGATTAATGCAACATAAAATAAAATAAAAACATTAAAAGACAACCTTAAAATTTGTTAGCACAAGAATATGCTTATCTCTCAACAGCCACCAAGGAGCAAGGAGAATTGCACGCCCAAGTGATGCATGAATTTCTTGAACTATATATTAATTTCAAGTTAAAAGGTTCTAAAAAAAAATTAAGATAATAATAAAGCTTTTAAAATTTCAGACATACAACACAATGTTCATTACAAAACAGGCATCTTTCTTACGTAGGGCCATTAATATCATGTTTTCTTACATATATTTAACATTGAATTGGAAAAGAGAACAAACAATATATGCATTTTAAGCAACTACTTGTGTTATTACAAAGATAGAACATAAGTTTTCTTTAATATTTTACATTTTTTACCATGGATTATATATAGATTTTCAAGAGAGGAGAAAAAAAAAAGAAGAAAAAGATAGAAAATACCATACCATATTTCTTCATAAGTAAACGTTTTTAAACAAAAGCAAAGGATCATTGAGGCAAATCAACACAAATGCCTGACTTAATGCGCTTTTCCAAGCAAGTAATGAGGAGCAACGAGCTCTATTAATCAAGTAATGAGGAGCAACATATGGCCCCGAGATGCATTTGAAGCACACTATGGTGCATGCCTTGATAACAATCCTACTAGCTTTGGTGGGTGCTTCTGGTTGGTTTTGTCAGAGTTGTGTATGTTCATTAAGCCACTCGTCCAAGTACTACATCTAATTAAAATAGTAGCCTTTTTATGCTTGAGCTTAATAAATATTCAAGTGTTGCTTTAAAATTTAAAGCTCATACAAGAATACTTAAAATTGAGAATCTCAAAATATTGATCATTCTTTCTTTCATATGTTTTGTGCCTCCTCTTTTTTCTGCTATCTTCTCTGCATCATCCCCTGAACTTTCATTTTATGTGTTTCAATTACCAACTCCTAGTGGGTTGACCGCTAGGGCACAGAATGTTTTCATTACAAAAATTATAAGCTAAAACTTGTCTCAACATCAGCATAGGGTATTCTTTAATATATTGATTTGGTACATATGCACATATTACCAATAAAAATTAATAGATGTACCTGCTAGTGAAGTGCAATGTCCTAGTCCTAACAACTTTCATTTTAAGTTAACTGTATTGATACTTTGACATCCGCTTTTATTAACCCAGATGCACACCAACTACCACCACAAATAACAATTAGAAGATACTTACGCCCAATTCTAGAATAGAAAAGTCAAGCTTCACCATGAATGATATAGAGCTAATCAACAAAAGCTGCATTTAAACACTCACAATCATCCCAGCATGAGAGCAAATGTAGAAATCATTGTTTCGGGGATGACAAACTTTGTTATCAATAACGGTGCCTGGAGAAATTCAAAGATATGAGTTAACATCAAGAAGTTGACTTTCATTCTTGCAAACTGAGATTGTGTAGCACGTTGTACCACATGGCTTACCAGGTGGAACATTATCAGGTGATCCATTCTGAAAGAATTTAGTATGGTGATTCTTCTGTGCAACAATCACAGTAAATTTGGGACACCACTTCTCATCCAGAAACTTGCAGGCCTGTCATATTGATTTAAAAATAAAAAATAGGATAAATTAAGAAATTTCCATCAAGACTAATAAATGGAAGTGCATTTTCTTCAGCAAGGTAACCTCAATAATTTGATCAAGCTCAATGTTCAAGACTTGGTTAAACTGCGATTCGCTGACTCCATCCCTGTGCACAATATGTTATAAATCAACAATCAGACAATTTAGAAATAATGTTGTTACAAATTTCTACCTCACCCCATCAGAGAAAAGAGATTAGAAACAATCACCACAGAAAGCTAACAAGGCCAAATAAGTAACCGGGGTGGGGTCGGGGTGGAAGGTTATAAAATAATGTCTGGAGGCAAAGGGCTTGGTAACTCTACTTTTTATATTTAGTGTTCATTTATTAAGAATTTTTGTAGCATAACTTATTAAATAAGAGCTTAGATTTTATAAAGTTTTAATGATAAAAATATAAAAATCTCTTATTTAAAAAGAGTGTATATTAAGCAACTTTGGCAAACTTTTTTTTCTTATTATATGAGTATTTTAAGTTATTTGAATAAAAAAAATATTAATTTTATATAAAAAATTATTTATAAATTATAAAGTTACTTGTAAATATGAGTATCTGTAAATATGAATATTTAATTTGATTCTCTACATTATTACTTACTAGAACCAACATTTTTAAACTTATTTTAAACTCATTAAATTCAATATTCTCAATTTGAGAATATTGAATTTTAAAGAAATTTTAAATAGCTTAATACTATCTAAAGTTAAGAACTAATTAGTTATTTTTTAGCTAATGAATGAACAATTTTTCTAATTACAAGATTAATGAATACAAACAGGTTGCTCTTGACAAACATATAAATCAAAATTCTTTAGTTAAAATTAAATTGGAACAAAAATTAAAAGAATTAATTGTTTTAAATAGTTTGACAAGGCTATATCTATTTTAGAAAGTATTGTAATCTCTTTCAGCCCCTCTTATATCAAAAAAGCAAAAAACAAATCTAGCTTTCTATTTAAGAGATATTTCCCCTTTTTCATAAAAAAAGGCTTTAAAGGAATTAAGCTATCAAATATTCTAATTTTTCAATAGCTCTTTTGAAAAAAAAAATTACCAAAACAAGATGTAGAAAGAATTGTCAAACACTGCCAAAGTCTAGTTTCCAACGTATATTTCGACATTAATATACTTTAAGACAGAAATGCACATCAATACAATAGCTACAATCAAAGAATCTTCGCAGACATGATTGCAGCACTAGAATCAGGTCACAAATTAGGAGAGATTACATATCAATGCCATTGGAGCTAGAACCTGGCATTAAATTCATCACATGTTAATAATATAGTTACAAGGCTCGACTACACTACCATTTCAAAATAAAATAAAAGACAAATAGCAAGTAGAGCCATGACAGAACATGGATTATAAACACATCATACAACAGAACAATTGACATACAGAAATATCATTTTCATAATTAGTCATACCATTGCAATCCATATCAATTATTGAAGTTGCCTCTACTTTATCATTTGCTAACATTTAACCCTTCCCCAATTACTAAGGCTGCACTAATTATGGAATCCTAAGATAGTTTTCAAAACATCTTTAAAAGATTCAATTTTCTATTCACTTGTAGGTTTTAAAAGTGGTTTTGGTAGTGTACTTTTATTATGTTTTTTAAACTTCAAAAACATTGAAAAACCATCTTTGGCTCATAGTTATTTCATCACTTGAATCTTACAATGATTTGCAAACACATGAAAGTATTATATAATACAACCATGTAATTGTAAAATATAAATAATAGAATACAATACTTAGTTACTGCGGCCATTACCTTTCTGAAAGTGCAACATTGTACAATAAACAAGTTTACCTAGTTGACAGGATGGGAAATATTGTTTTTTTCAATGAAAAATGTAAACAAAAAAAAAAAAGAAAAGAAAATGACTTCTGTACAATTTCTAAACAGACTGTTTTCTAAATTTTAACCCCAAAGCTATTATTAAATCCTGTTGAACCAGACAGAAAATTTGAAACACTTTTAGTTCTTTTAAACACCGAAAGCTTTATGCTAACTCAACGCAAAATGAAGCCTAAAAAATTCATGATAAAAAATAACTTTGGACATAACCACTGACAAAGTAGCAAGGAAGTGCCATTTTAGCTGACTCATGCAGCAGGGAATTAAAAGAAATCACAATTCAACAGCATGAGAAGTAGATCAAGCGCAGCAGGCACAATTCAAACAAACTGAAAGTTCTAGCAAACAGATAGAAGTTCAACACTCATGCGGGAACATGGCTTTCAATATGAATACAATTTGTAGATTCCAAATTCCAAAAAACGAATAAAGGGTGAAACATCCTTAACAATAGAAGAACAGAATATTTAAGAGACAAGAGAAGCATGCCTGAAAATCACAACTTGATCAGGCTTTCTCTTCCCTGAACTAGTATAGAAATCCAGAAGGAGTTCTCTGAAAATGAAGAAAGTAACATTTCTCAAAAGAAAACAAATGGCAATTTGTAGCGTTAAAGCTAAAAATATAAACAAAATTACAATTCCATTTCCTAAACGAGATAGAATAAATTGTCAGCCTTGAGCAAAAATTGCTCATCATAACAAAGAAAAATTCAGACCTAACAATGCCTTCGTCTTCAGTTTCTGAGACTTGCTTGAACAAAGATTCTATCATTTCAGCCTTGGGCGACTGTGTTCTTACAGATGCCCTATACCGAGAAATCAATGGCCATTGTCTAGAGCTAACTACCTATTAAAAAAGAAACAAACGATAATTGAACCAACAGAAACAATCAGCTGTTGAAGAACTGTCATCCAATTAGAGCTGAGACAAATATAAGCAAACAAGAATATTACTGCAGCAATAGAGGGCACATCAGACTGTCCAGGAGAACCGTGTGAAACATCCATTCCAAGAATGATAGTTGGAACCTTGGAGATCAGGGGAATAGAAGGAGATTGTTCAACAGACAATAAAGAATTTAAGCCACCGAGCTGACACAGAAGGAGAACGGCTCCAATACATTAGAAAAAGAGGCTCTAATACATGTACAACCAAAAAATAAAGGTATCTTAAATAGCTCACTTTCGCATTGATTTTCAAGAGAACGTTTGTCAGGTATTGATCATTAACCCTTGTTGGCGCAATGCACTGAGTCACAATACCAAAATCGGCTAGATTTTTCTTCTTCCACGGACCTTGAATGTCAATAAAACAAACTCAATAGTCATTCTTAAACAAAAGAAAACATGGAAAATAAGGAACGATAAGGTCACCAACCATAGATAGCAGATGTTTTCCTCTCTGGCAAAAGGCAGAGGAGGAACTGGGGTGCTCCAGGAAGTTTGGCCTGTATTTGTTCAAACATTTGCTCAACTCGCACGGAGGGAGGAGCTCTCCTAGCCTGAGGATTCTCTTCGAATATATCAAATGGTTGACTGACAAACTGCATGCATTGGTCAATTAGAAATATAAAATGTAGCTCAGAAACAATGATGGCAAGATTTAAACAAGTGCTACAAGCAGGAAAAATAAAGAAAAAAAAATATGACTTACAATTCCCTTCTGCTCTCCACATTTGATGAGATCTCGAACAAGACTACGTATGTCACAGCGAGCGGAAAAATTCACAATGGCCCAACGCTCTATCTTTGTTGGTTGCACTAGTTTCTGCAGAAGATCATATATTCTTTTTCAGCTTATAAGAATGCAAATAATCTTGAAGCAATCAAAAGTTATACAAATTATTACCTTATTGTTAAAATTCCACCTCCCGTTGCGAGGTTGAAAGTCCTCCCCATTTCCCACTTTCAACTTTTTACAAAAGTAATTGCAAAAGAGAAGGCAAATCAAACTAGAGTGCAATAGAAATAAAAAAGTAGAACATTGAGAACAAACGGCACCAGAACAGAACAAAAGAAATTAAAAATCCAAAAAGCAAAAAATACCCTGGGAGCTGGTAGAACTCGGCCTTCGATTTGAGTAAGGTGAGTGTTGATTGAAACACCAGAAGCACGTAATATTGGATCAGAATCATAATTGCTGCTTTTCAATACCTGTCCAGATGATCAGTTAAAATGACAAAATAAAAAGTGTGTCAAATGAACTCACATTTGCAAGATTCACAAAGCATCGTATGTAGATCCTACATCAGTTAAAACTCTCATCCTTTCATCTGGCTTTTGCCTTGATTTCTCAACCAGAGCAGCTCTTTGAAAAGTGGACAAAGCCTTTGTGTAGCGTTGCAAAGAAACAAGCGAACAAAGCTATAAAAAAAAAAAAGTACCAAAGGCAATCATTACACTTAACATCTCATTACAGATATGTCTTTGCACTCACAATTCAGACTAGCCATTTGCTACCTCGAGTGGTATGTATGTTGGTCGCTTAGCTTTACCGACATTGATGCATGGAAGATCAGCAGAATAGCGTAACTCTATTCGGCGATGATTAACAAAATAATCGTATACAGTTACTTCTTGAGTCTCAACATCTCCACTGGAGCCATTCTTTTGCTTTAAAGAAAATCTAAAAGGATGAAGTCAATATCAAACAATAAATGTTTAACCACACACATGCATGCCAGAATACAAATAAATTCAGCAAGAGTTACTTATATACATTAAGAAAACTACACCAAGATAGTGGGACATCAAAAACTTACAGTTGTTGATTGCAAGGAAGCTCGCTTAGGCCAGTGATTTTATATTCTGTATTAGACGGAATTGCTTTGATCCTCAGATTTTTAAGTGTTCTTTTAGCCTTTAACACAAGAAACCACAAAGCTCATCAAAAACACAATATCCTAACAAACAAACCTGAATCATCAAGAAAGATCTTACCTTTGCCCAGTCAATGCCATATGGATCCTTCAAACCTTGATTAGCAATTAGAAAGTCAACCACAGGTCCAGGTTGCACTATCATAGTAGTAGACACGTCTGCAAATAATAATGAGAAGTCAGCAACCATGGAGAGAGAGAGAGAGAGAGAGAGAGAGAGGGGGAGGGGGCGGGGGGGGGTGTTGGGATACAAAACTGTGTATCATCAAAGTTGTTTACGAATACTTACCAACATTAAGAGATAATCCACCTTGAGTAGCTCGGAAACTACTATGGAAACCTTTGCATCCCAGCACACCACCTCCCAAGTCAGTAAAGTTACGGGGATTGTTGTGGAAAAAGGACTGCCGAACAAGAAGGCAACCCCTGTATCAGGGCATGAGATTAGTAATACAGATCATAAAGGAATATAGTAAGGAAAAAACTAACATAAAAATTTGACATACTGTTTTGATGCATGCTGCCTCAGTACAATATCTAAAACTCGCAAGGCTTCTTGAGAATTCTCGGACTCCTGGCCTCGAAGTGCACTTGCAATAGCTTGCATTGGAATTTTGGCTGCAAAGTTTATCTCAACTTTGAAGGTTTTGGACTGATAAGGACGTCTCATCCTCTTCCGTTCACCATAACTCGGGCTGTCATTGCCATTAGGACTGCCATTGCCATTGGCAGCAGACCTAGAAATAAAATCATCCAGAAAATAAATTACTAAAGGAAAACGGTACTTAGACAAGCCAAACGGTAGACAAATGCCAAAGAAAGGCATGGAAGATTACCTATTAGAAGATACATCTTCCAGCACAACAGTGAATTCATGTTTGTTCTGTGGAAGGGAACCAACAGTAAACAAGCTCTTTTCCCCGTCATATGCAAAGTCTTTCCCTGCTAGCTCACTAATGTAAGTCTCATGAACTTTGTCAATGACTTTTCTTCCAATACCCTTGCCATCAACAGGGCGACCATCATCATAGAAAAGTGCAACCTGCTCCAACCAAAATAAAACAAGAATAGCAAGACTCGCATAGGCTAAGTGTCTTTCTCACAATTGATTTCAAACACCCTTATACAAGACCTTCTTATAGAGGCATATACATACACTGTAGTGAAAGAAGTAGCCATCCACATTAGCCACGTTGACCTTAAAATGATTTGTCAGCAATTGTATTGGTTGGCCCTTTCGAGCAAAGCCCCTCCTAGCCATTGGAACTCGCTTTGACTTTGAGACTTGTTTTTCATTACCTGAGCCATGCACCTGCTCTGCACGTAATGGAACCACATTTGGTGGAACTGGAGGTGGTGGAGGCAATGCATCCCCATCTGGCCCAGAAGAATCCATCTCCCAAGACCCTGAGCAGCGTGCACATTGCCACCATTAAAAACAACTTTAAACCTTCCAGACAAACAAAAGAAAAAACTGCATTTCAAGTAGCTTTATAAACCCCAATCCAGGGCAACACAGGGCAATGCTGTATTATTTATTAAGAACACAATCAATTGAACAAAATGTTCTCTGATTGGCAAGGGGACCATAAACAATCCATGCCGACTCATGTACAGGATTTCACTTGCTACATCTGAATTCTGAGTTTTCATCGTCCTATGAGTGCAATTCGTCGGAAATCTGTGATACTTCATGTCTCATTGATAAATATACAAACAAAGAAATAATTTTAAAAAAACAATTAAATAGCAGATAGTGCCTAATTACTGAAAGAATAAAACCACGTCTGTAAGATTGTATATAGATGACACCATTTTAAAGAAAAACCCAAACAAGAAACACTCGCGATGCTTCATGATACGCATCCATGAAACAACAACAAAACATAGAAAGGAACGTGAACGCATGAAGACAATGACAAATAAATATATATCCGAAAAGGACGGAAAGATAAGGTGTGAACAGGTTTAAAACTTCAAACACAAGTCGAAAAGCATCCAAAAATAAAATAAAATAAAGAGAGTTAGAAAAAATACATATAAAACCTAACGAACTCCTCAAACGACTCGCATCAAAATAAAACCCTAGACAAGCTTGACATAAAACCATCCGAAGTAACAACCTAGCATGCAAAACCGAACTCGCATTTACACTTCAAAGCCACTTCAAAACAAGAACCTGTCAAAACGAAGTCCGTCACAAAATGCTGAAACAATGATTTTATTCAAATCAAACAAAACAAAACAACACACCAGCATTTCACAGATTCAACGCTAAACCCCCAAAAACCCTAACAAGAGAACCCCATAAATAACATGCTTCATGAAAAAACGAACAAACTCTCGAAAAAAGGTGACCACCGAACCAAAAACTTCCCAAAAAAACACCAAACTACGTGAAAATAACATTCCGATTAATTCAAAAATCAGAGAAAAATCGTGATGATCAAAGGAAATGTTACCACAAATGCATCAAAATATGTCCTTAACGTGATTACCTTAGTAAGGCTAAGAAGAAACTAAAACCCTAGAAATTATTGACAGACAAACACACTCCAGAAACCGAGTACGGTGCCTCAACAACTGCAACGCACCTTTCTTCAGTAGTGTGAGGGAATTTAAGCGCGCGACGCAGCTGGAGCGTGAGTGGGACTTTCTGATGGTCAAAACTACCCTCGTTTGTCCTCTTATATTACTTTCCTTTCTTAGACTCCGCCATGATGTTATCGAGTAGCGTAAAAGCCTGACAGTGACGCCATTTTAGAAGGTGATCGAAGCTGCGTTGAATCTAGACCGCACAAGTAATTAATTTTAAAATATATTTTATGTTCTATCAAACTTTTTTTTTTCTTTGCATGATTTTGTATAGACTACCTTATGCACATATAATTAAATTAAATAATTTTTTAAATACCTTTTTTAAAGCAAGCATCTCTGGAATATTGATAATGACGGCATACCATTTTTTAAGTACCAAAATTACATGTATATCATTTATTTATTTCATAAGTATAAGTGTTAAAATTGAATAAATTTACTTTATTATTTTTATTTCTTATTATCAAACAAATGGTTAATTTTTGATCTTTATATCCAATATTTCTTTTTGTGAAACAAAAATTTTTAAAAAACTTGGTACAAATGGTTAATTTTTCTTTTTGTTTATTTTAATTTATTGTATCGAACAAATTCTTCGTACAATAAATACATTTTCATATTTATGTATATATTGATATCTCAACTAACTATATCAAAAATAAATATATTTTTTTAAAGTCGAAAGATATTGAATTAAATGAACGAGACTTTGTCGAAACTCCTTCTTTAGGGTAGAGGGCGAACTGACCAGCATAATGCCTGAACAAACCAGCTCGTAAGCAGAGTTCGTCAAAATACTGTTAAGCCTTTTTCACACCTCATACTCAACATCGTTAGAGTAATCACAAGAACTACAAAAATAGTTAAACAAATAATTATAATATAAATTTTAACCAAACAAATGTTAATTATATGCAATCCCCTAAATATAACGGTAACGAAAGTGTCTATGTCAAAATATTTACAACAGTTTCTTTACCCCTATGCATGTGACTAACTCTAAAATAATGAACTGCGCAGAAAACATACCAAAATAACCTCAGAATGTCGCTTTATGCAATAACCACCTTTTTTCTTTTCTCTGTAATAGAAAAACCTAAAATGTTATAATAGCGAGTCAATTTTGTTCAGCGGCTTAGTGAGTAATATAGTCCAATTTATAACTTAAAATATAAATTCTATAAAATAATATTATGTATGCATGAACAAATATTATTATACAAATAAATGCAATAGTTAATTACAGTTATGCACCTCCCATTTTAAAAACTATTTTAACGACAAAAATGCCTGCCAAGGCTCTCACTAGCCTCTAACGCAATAATAAATCTACTTAAGCAGGCTTATCAAATAGTTAGACGTGTTTTCATACAACATTATAAGAATCCACCAGCACATACCTCGTATATAGCAACTTCAAATCCTCAGTAAGTGGGCCAATTGAGAACCCACACAAAATATACCTCCAGGTAAGTGGCATCTTGTCCTCAAAGTTCAACTGCATCCAATACCCTAACCCGTACCATTGGACCTCAAGATCTGGTGCACATTTTTATTTAAAATCTCATTTAAATATTGTAAATACATCGCAATATGTAATAACATTTTATTTATAAACATAATAACAAGTTAAGTGATAAATTAGAAAACGTTACTTACATTGATGCTCAACTCTTAGTACTTCTCTTTTGACTGGTTGCATCCTACTAACGTTTGATCCTCCGTAATTAATGCGGTTTATTAGCATCTACTTAAAACTTGACTCAAATTTAACTTTATGGTCATTGATCAATCAAAATGTTGACTCGATCAATTATAATCCATTTATAGATTTGATTAAATTTGGTTAATACAGTCAATTCTAATCAAGTCTAACACTCACTGACCTATATGATCGACGTGGTCAACATGTTAACAAGGTTAATTAGTGTCATTAAACCCTTGATATTGACCCAAAAAAATGCATACATTCGACACATGTCCCACTTTTGGCATACAATAGCCAACTTTTTTATAAATTTGGC
>JAJIYU010013692.1:0-13688 GCA_030144865.1 Tinospora cordifolia
TAAAAAGACGTTCGTTAGGAATCGAAGATGTATCAGTTGGGAAAAAAGTAATGCAGACGCTGAAGCAAAAGCAATAACCGTCTTCATCGCTACCTTGGATTTTGAAGCATCGGTTGAAGGAAAGGCGTTGTTGCGATTAGGGATTCGGAAGAAGATAAGATGAAATTGCAAGTGAAAAGAAGGGAACAAAGATGTCAAAAGTGTCGCTTTCGTGACGCTTCATTCGTTTTCTTCATCAGAAATGGAATAACAGTGAGTTGCTTCCTTCTTCGTCATCTCTCTAGGGGCAATTTCGTCATTATGATGAGACTCAGCATTCCTCAGGAGTGACAGCGAAGTCTCCGGAAGAATACATATAAAATACAGAGAGAGAGAGAGAGAGAGAGAGCGATAGAGAGTTGACCAAACCGATTCCTTGACACACGTGCTGTATCGTGCGTCGATCAAAGTGATTTCATGATTAATCAGTATATAATCTTTTTCCGGTTTCTAATTTTAGTTTTATGGATGGGAACGCACGAGTTTGGCATCACTGACACTTGCATCAGAGGTGCCAGTCTCAGGTTCTGATGATTCCGATTTAGTTCAATTTACTAGATCTCGGAAAATGGCGTTGTTTCGGAGGTTCTTTTACCGGAAGCCGCCTGATCGACTTCTTGAGATTTCCGAGAGAGTTTACGGTACGTACAGAATTTAGATTCTTTAGCGATTGACTCATGGTGACTCATGGCTGCTTAAGGCACAGAACAGAATGAATGGATGATTCACATTCTAATATGCCGGTGATTTGGATTATCTCGGGTTAGACCTTGGAATGGATTAGATTTATTGTACACTCGCAAGGACTTTTCTTTCTTTTTCATGATTTATGTTCCTATGGAATCTGTTTAGTCATTATGGGGTGCTCGTGCTTATTTTATTTAATTTTGTACATTTCTTTGATCGCTTATATGTTATTCTTAGGAGACAGGAAGAATTCATTAGGACTCACAGAACCCACTGAAGAGACTTTTTTTTTCCTAGTTTAGATGCCAAAGTTTCTTAGGCTAGCCGATTTGGATATTGATGTATTAAGCATCAGTTCCTAGGTGTTTGTGATCATATAGTTTTTTAAAAGTGATCTAAGCAGTTTTTCAAGCGAGTTTGTGCAAGAAAACAATTGCTATTGGTAGTTTTCTAAAATTTGAATAGCATTCAAGTTAACGACTGAATTTACAAAAGCAATACATGCTTACTTTCTTGTATGTAGTGTTTGATTGCTGTTTTTCAACGGATGTTTTCGACAAAGCCGAGTATAAGGTCTACTTGGAACACATAGCATTTCAACTTCAAGAGCACTTTCCTGATGCTTCCTTCATGGTGTATAACTTCCGGGAGGGTGAAAGTCAAAGTCAGACTGCCAACATTTTGTCTGAATATGATATGACAGTAATGGAATATCCTATGCACTATCAAGGTTGTCCATTACTCACATTGGAGATGATCCATCATTATCTAAGATCAAGTGAGGCCTGGCTCTCACTAGAAGGTCAAGAAAACGTGCTATTGATGCATTGTGAACGTGGTGGTTGGCCACTTATGGCTTTCATGCTGGCTGGCCTTTTGATATACAGAAAGCACTACACTGGAGAGCAGAAGGCCTTGGAAATGCTTTACAAGCAAGCACCTCGTGAACTCCTGCTGTTATTATCCCCATTGAATCATATGCCTTCACAGCTGAGGTACCTACGCTATGTTTCACGGAGAAATACTGGATCAGAATGGCTTTCATTGGAAAGGGCACTTACTTTGGATTGCATCATTTTTAGAAATCTTCCAAATTTTAATGGGGAAGGAGGTTGTAGGCCAATGTTTCAGATATGTGGACAGGATCCTCTTATTACTGCAAATAGGACTCCCAAAGTCTTGTTCTTGACGCCCAAGAAAAGAGAAGTTCTTCAGCTTTACAAGCAGGTGATTTTGTTAATGTCTATTAAATTTATTAATTTTCTCTTTTTGGATTTATTAGTGTTTATTAGATTTATTGATTTTTCTCTGTTCGATTCTAATCGTACTGGAAAAATATGCTGTTAAAAGCTGGAATTAACTATGTTTTGTCATAATTTTTCCCAATTAGAATATGTAGTAGTTCATAAAGTAATTGATAACTTGGTATGGTTGACAATTTTAACAATGGAAGATAAAAGAGCCTGGGGTCTGTTGATGATACAACTGAAATGTATCTCCTCAATGGAGTAATTTCTGAGAAGGCCATAAGTAATTAAAAGCTGGTCAAACTCATAAAAAGTAACCTGCCTGTTACACTCACTTGCTACGCTTTGTGCAAGTGCAACTTGTAAAGTCATGTGGTTACTACCCTCTCACATTCATTCTCAATCTTAAATTACTATCCAATGTCCTAATATTGCTTGCTCTTCTTGGCTTAGGATTCAATCATGGAAGTTCTAGTGGTCTTGGAGTCATCAACATTCTTTTTCTTAGTAGTTGATTTTGTTCGATGGGAAACAATTATAGTTTTTCTAAGGGCATCTTAATAGTTTGTCCCTTATGGCCTTATCTAGAGAATTTGGATCCAGCCTCACACAAAGAACCATTACATGGCTTTGAATTCCTCATCTTGCCTGCTTTAGGAGAGCATCATGGGTAGGCCCATACATTGAGAACCCGAAATTGAATCCCTAGTCTGGCATATAAAATTACTTGATAAAAAGGGTATTTTCTTATATTTAAAGAGGCAAAAAACTTGTAGGAGGGAGGCAAAAGTGTCGAACTGCTCATCTATCAACTTCATTGAAGAAGATAAGAAGCTGTTTAACTCAAATTTAAAAACTATGGTAGTTCATTGCTCGTCTATTCTATAGGAAACAATTATGGTAGTTCTAAAGGCATCTTACTGGTTTGTCCCTTATCTAGAGAATTTGGTCCCTGCATCACGCAAAGAACTACTACACAGTTTTGATGAATTCCTCATCATGCCTGCTTTAGGAGGTCATCATTGTTGTGCCCTTCCATTAAGGACTAAACTTCAATCCCTAGAGAAGCATACAAAATTTGATAGAAAATGATATGTTTCTTATATTTAAAGAGGCAAAAACCATGTACGAGGCATTATGTCAAAGTACTCATCTATTGACTTCACTGAAGATAAATTTAAAATTTTTTCCAAAATTTAAATTTCAACTTTAGGTATTTAGGATTGATTATGCATCATGGGAAGGAAACCAATGATCATGGTGCCAATCTTAGGAGTGAGCTAGGTTATCTTTATTAGATGGAGACAAGATTATCAAAGTTTTAATCCAAAACTTAAAATCTTATAATTCACATTTTGATTCAAAGGGAATTAATTTGACTCTTTAACATAAGTGTCAAAGCGTCTGAATTTTTCCTTAAAAAGATAAAATGATATAATGATTTGCTGTTAAAGCTTAAACTCAAGTGATTCATGGGATTCAAAAAAGTGAATATATATATATATATATGACATCTAATTTCACTTTCAATTAAGCAAATAAAATGTGTTAAAATCATATCCTAGAAAAGGTAGTGTAGGAAATAAACAAATTTAAAACATTAGTTGTTAAAAATTTTAATTAGAAAATTAATATGATCAAGTTATACATTTTAGAATAAGCAAGTTTTTATTAGAATAAACTCCCTAACGAAGGATCATTCTTAATGAGATATTTGTTTAGTTGGGATCTCTTATTAGGACTAAATTGGCTAGTAAACATATCTGTATACAAATCTCATATGTTTATAGAAATTGCTAATATATGTGTTTCTATACATGATTCGTATAATTCACCTGAATCTTGTATACATGGGTATTGCTTTATATATGTGTTTCTATACATTGTACACAGCAATGTACAAGATTAGAAACATCAAACCTGTCTCAGGAAAAAGGTGATTTACATTTGAAGATCCCATCACCCACTTCATAATTTCATTCACATACTTAGACAATTTGATTCTCATTCATGACTATGACTTATAGGGATGGACAAAAATTTGACAAATCAAAGGATGTTGCTCTAAATTTATGTGGTTGCAAAACTGGAGTCTATTTTTAATGATTGTCTTTGATTTAACATCTTTAAGTAACAAACAGATACTTTTCATAATATTATATTTGTAGCATTCCATTCAGCATGCTGATTTGCTATCGATTGATTCAACTTAGCTGAATTATGATGGCTTTATTTATTTGTTTTTCTTCTCCTTCCAATTTCTCTAGCTTTAATAATTTTGTAGAGAATTTTCTGGAACTTTGATTTCTATCATTTCTTTCTGTACACTAATTTACTATTTTTTGGCAATTGGCACTAAATTATTATGTTTTCTGGTTCACTTAAGTTTCTATATCTTCTCCAATTACCTAACCTTTTATTTCTATTTTTCCCAGGCAGAGTGTGAATCAATTAAAATTGATATTCATTGCCACATTCAAGGTGATATTGTGCTTGAGTGCATTACTGTGGATGAAGATTTTGAGCATGAAGAAATGATGTTTCGTATCATGTTCAATCCAGCCTTCATTATATCAGGTATTTTGACGCTTAACCGTGAGGAGATTGATATCTTGTGGGATTCGAAGGATAGATTCCCTGAGGATTTTAGAGCAGAGGTGTGTGTTGCTTGCACTTGTGTCCCCCTTTTTCATGGGCTTTAGTTCTCTAATCTGAGGCAGGTTTGTTTTATGCTTGTGTGAAGGTTCATTTTTCTGAAATGGAATTGCTTGTTGGTGAGAAAAAGGACGGCTTTCCTGTAACCAACTCAGATAATTCCCAAGAAAAGCTGGAAGCTGGTGTTCTACAAAATGCCAAATCCAACATTTTGTTTGAAGAAGATAGTTCAGATAAAATTCTAGGGAAACCTGAGCTTTTTTTGAAAAATAACATGAACAACTCAACAGGCACAGTAGTGGACAAATTATTGAAGCCTTCCCTTAAATCATCTCCAGAACCAGATTTAACTGAAAGGAATGTTCAACCCCCTTCACCTCCACCTCTGCCTCCTTCCCTACAATCGCATGCTTCGCAACCTTCTTTCCTTGTTCCTACTGTCAAAAACTCTTTAGTTTCACCACCAACCCCACCTCCTCCTCCTCCATTACCACCTTTTAAGTGGCTAACTTCAAAAGTCGCATCATCAATTCCCCCTCCCCAACCTTCTCTTGTTCCACTGGTCTCAGCAGCAGTTCCAAACTTTTACCATGGGAAATTGGGAGAAAAATCCGATCCTCATTCTTTGCCTGGCGATAAATCTAATAAAGTCCAGCTGGTAATTGAAGAACTTTATTTATCAATTGCATTATGCAAATACTATTGTTCTTCCTGCTAGAATTTTTTTAGTATAATAGGGCAAATGATTTACAGTATGGAAGAGTATATTTTGTGTATGAAGCTTTTGTCATTTAGGGAATTAATCTGCAACATTACCTCTACAGTGTGGAAAGCCATTGCTTGATTCAATCTTGTGACCTTTGGGTTGCAATGGAGAAACTTTGACCACTTCTTAACCACTATAGGGCTCAACTATCATTTGAATTTTTACATCTATTTCTTTGTGCTACTTTGGTGAGTAATGGGTCGTGTCTTTTAGGATCTTATTTTTAAGGATGTTGAAAGAAGGGTCTTATAAGCTAACCTACTCAATCCAACATGCTTATGCATAATAACACATGCTGACAGGCTAATTAAATACACGTCATCTTAAAAATAAGGGTTCTGAGATCTACTCACATTCAAGGAGAGTAGTTGGTGTTCGGTGGTTCTGACGTGGTTTTTCCATTCCAGTCCTCTATGCATTGTCAACTGAGGTTTTAGTTGATTAGCTGACAGGCTAATTAAATTCATTTCATCTTAGAAATAAAGGGTTCTGATATCCACTCACGTTCAAGGAGAGTAGCTGGTATTCGGTGGTTCTGACGTGGTTTTTCCATTTAAGTCCTCTATGCATTGTCAACTGAGGTTTTAGTTGATTCCACTTACTGTTGATGCAAATTGGTTGCAATGCACTTGGCATTATAGATGTTGTTCTTTTATTTGTATTGCTGATGATGATGGGACATTAAAAAGGAGGAAGATATGCTTTGCGGTGTTTTCAACGCCGTGAATAGTCCATTGCTTAGGCCACACTTAGAGTTGGGAGTGCAGCTATTGAAATTTTTATAAGGGGACTGGTGTAAATTAGTTGATGTTCTTTTTTCCCTTTCTTTTTTTTTTTTTTTTTTTTTTTTTTTTTGTGAAGAGAAACTAGAGAATATATTAGTAATAGAAAACAGTTACCAGATGAGAAGTCTGATAGACTGCATCGTTACATAGGAAACAAAATGTTATGCCAATTGTCTACTTATGACTCAAAGTTGTAACCTTTACTAAGCTTTGAGATGCAAATCCAAGAACAAAACAAAATCTTAGTTCTTTACCATGTCGTATTGGCATTTTTTCAAATATTATTAGAAACCCTCTTATTCTTTTTGCTTTTTAATGCTACAATATATTGTATAGCTAAGATGTTAGCGTCACTTTTAACTTAAGTAGTTTCTCATATTTTTAATTTGAATTTGACGGTTATCTTTTGTTTTTCTTTCTTATTTTTTAAGTCTAAATTTATCTTTTATTTTTACTATCTTGCTGAGATATTTTTTCTTTTTAGTTATTCTTAAAGGATTATATCAAACATTCTTATTTGTTAGTATTTTTTTTTTCTGGTTGTCATTTATGGATACAATCCGTGGAGTTTAAAATAAGGTTAATCTTGCACAAGATTTATATATTATTGAATATTTATGTAGTTATATATTCATTGTCTTTATAAATAAAGTTATTTAGTTATTTGTTTATGGAGCTGTATAACCTTATTTATAATGCCTAAACCTTGGCTAGGCACTATCGAGGTACCATCTTGTCTAGATGTTGTTAATTGCGCTTAGACATCATCTTGATGTCTTGAAAAACTGATATTTTGTTATCCCTCCGTCCACCTTTCATGGTTTATGAAAAAAAATGTTCGAGCAATCAGTCATTTTTATATCTAATGATTTGTGTATTTTGATTGATGCAGATTGGCCTAACACGGGCACACAATTGTGAACTGATGCTTACAAACATTAAGGTGCCACTGCCTGATTTAATGGTAAGCTCTACTGTTTGCTTTTTCTTCTTTCCTCTCATATAATAGAGTTACCTGCTTTTTATTTACAATTTTATTTTTAATTTTGTGAACCGTTGGAGCAGTTTTTTGATTGGCTTTGGAAAGTTTTTTGACCTTTCTATATTTTCTGTTGAACATTCATTTGTGTTTTTGAATAATACTGTCATCTCATTTTTAGCTGTTTAATCAGAGCATCTGTGTTCAGTGGTTGGGAACTGGCTGTTTCACTCAGTCCTGTGGGTTTTCTGGATTTGCCAGGTCAAATAACTTGGTGAATATGTAGTGTCTTTGTTTCTATTTATCATTTAATTTTTGTTTTTTTTTTTTTTTTTTTTTTTTTTTTTTTTTTTTTTTTTTTTTTTTTTTTTTTTTTTTATGCATGTTATGCAGAATTCAGTGCTTGCACTTGATGATTCTGTATTAGATGTTGATCAGGTAAACATCCTCATAAAGTGCTGTCCAACCAAAGAGGAAATTGAACTACTGAAGGTGATTATTTCTTTCTTTCTATGTGCATGTAGAAATGTTGCCAAGGCAGTTAATCATTTTTAAAGCAAGTCATCCTGTCTAAGAAATATAGAAATAAATATATGTTACAAAAAATAAATACAAAGTCCTTTATGACTAATTTCACACTGTTTAAAATAGGTAAGTTTCACACTGTTTAAAATGAACTTTAAATATGTAACATACTTCTGCTTCATGAAATATGGCTTTGTTTATTTGGAAGAATATTTGTGAGTGTGTTTGTTACATGTACATGTGTGTGTTTTACAAAACGAAGTGTTGTTGTAGTTTTTGGCATACACCTATGTTGTCACTTGTCAAGACATTACCTAGGCATTTTAAGCCAAATTGCTGCAGAAGTTAATCAAGCCAGCAGAAGGCTTTTGAGAAATACATACAAAATCTGAGCATATTTTACTTGTTGAAGTATATATTGCAATTCAATAGATGTATTAGAAAAGAAGCTATGGGACCTTCATTCCTTTCATTAGTTTTCTTTTTTCAATGGTGTGGGTTGTAATTAAGCTCAATTAGGATTGAAGTTAAAAGTAGAAATGGAATTTTTTTAATCTTATTTTTTAGAAGTTCTAGCATTGATTCTCATTAGACGTAAGCATAGGTAATATTCTTACAAAATGGTTTAATTGTGCTAACCTTTTTTTACTTGTTGATTTTGGTGTGATCAAACATAAGATATGCACGGAATCCTATATCAATTGAAATAACAGAAATAGCTTACGTAATAGTCATCAAATAATAGCAGATTTTCCAAATACATTTATTTGTATTCTTATTTTAACCAATAATTCTTTTTATTTGTTATACATTTAAGAGTTATGACTTTATTTGTCCTCTAGGGATCAATTGCTTTGATAAATTATTTTGCCATATTACCTCTTGATTTTTTCTAGAATTTATGTAATATGGAAGAATTAAGATATTGACTTTTTCTTTCTTTCTTTATTTTTTTTTTTGGGGGAAATAAAACATAGATATGTATTAATTTGTGGTAAAATATCCTAATGTCCTTTACAAAGTAATCCAAAGTGTTGTGCTGATCCGTAACGCATACACTGAAAACCACAGCCAAGAGATAATTTATGGGAAGAAATCTACCCAGTAAAAATGATAAAACATTTTTCCCATAAACATAGGGTCACTAGACATTAATCGTTGGAGATCCTATTGTTATTTTCCTCATAGATACAATACTAAATAGCAAAAAGAAAAAAAGTCTAATGTTTGTGAAGATGATAATTTAAAAGCAAAACATGAATCAAAAACAAAGAATTCGCTAGAGGTGGCTCCAGCTTGGTTAGAACAACCTGCCAATTTCTCCAAAGCTCCAAAATCACTTCATAGCTGACAAAAACGTAGGAAACTATTTCTTCATTCTTCCTGCGCAGACAACATGAATATAAAGAAATGACATGATTTTGAATTTTTTGTTGATGATTCTCTGAGCAGGGATTGTTGAGAGGAAAAAAGATTTAAACGAGAAGGTATTGGAGTAGGCCCCGTTAACATATATTTACCCATTCACTAGATGTGAAAGGCAGGGTAACATTTCAATTATGTGACATTCAGATTGGTTAGATAATAACTCAATTGGTTAAATGTTGCAACTAAGCGGTATTGTGATGTGATACACTTATTTAAACATTGACCACATAAAACCAAAATGCCGACAGGATTACCAAGTTGCACCGAATGATTTTGAAATAAAACGCTTGATGAGATAGAGTAGTCCAATCCAACGAATACGGTTTCCACTTTTCTGGTACTGAATTGGGGAGAGTAATTGCATCTGGGTGGAGAATTCCTGAGAAGCTGTCAGTATTTGCAAAATTGAAAAAGGATGAAGGCTTGACATTTTGAAAAGTTATTGGAAAAATGTTCATGCAGGAAGAATCCTCGCACCACTTGTCTTCGTAGAATCTTATAAACCTCCCATTGCCAAATTTCAGTATTGTGAGAGGTGAGAACAATACATGGATGAAATAAACATCCAAGAACATTTGAATGTGGCTCCTAGGCACAATACAAGATTTATGCCATTTGATTGTAGTTATTGTTTTCCTGTAAGTCTTACCCATAAAGCATTTTGCAAGTGTTAATCTCCAAACCACTTTCCCATCAAGGCTTTATTCCGTGTAAAAAGGCTGCCATTGATTTTATTTTCACTCTTCCAAAAAAAAAAAGAAAAAAAGAAAGAAAAAAAAACTCATGATCATTTTTCTATGGTGGTAGCAATAATAGTGGCATTTGAAAAGAAAAAAAAAAGAACAACATAGAAAATGTTGGAATAGCCTCCAGTATAGATTTCAGCCACAACAACTTCCCACTCTTGGACAAAAAGCTTTATTTCCAATCTGCAATCCTATGCTTCACTGTTTGAGGCACTGGGTCCCAAGCTTTAGAGCATTTCCTCTTAGTGGTATTCAAATGTATTTTAGAGGCCAATCTCCTACAAACTACCAAGTTGAGAAGCCTTTTTTGAATGATATGCTTTGGAACATTAACTCCTACCAAATTGTTTTTTGACAAATTCATTTTATGCTCTGATAGGAAACAAAACATCCTCAAGATCTTCATGGAAGCTCCCAAGCTACAAGCATGTACAAGAATAGGGTCTTCTTGTTGATGTGACACCCATTCTCCAAAAAAATCACGTGGCAAGTTGCCCATGCTAGCACTCAGATTCTCACATTCTAAGTACTAGTAACATTGATGTCCATCACTCCATACAGGTACTGTCTAGATCCATAACATAGTATCAATCACTGAATAAGCCCATAAGCCATATTAAAATAAGAATATTTTTTAATAAATCTACAATATCTAAGTCCAGAAGTCTCATTCAAACATTAAACGTCACCAAGTGTACACAATGTAGAGCCAAATAACAAGGTTTATAACTTTAGACTATCCCATAAACTAATTGCATATCCAAGTTGCCTAGGCTAGCACTCACATTCCAAGTACTAGTAACATTGATGTCCATCACTCCATATAGGTATAGACTAAATCCATAACATAGTACCAATCATTGAATAAGCCCATAATGCATATAAATAAAAATAAGAATAATTTTTAATAAATCTACAATATCGAAGTCAATAAGTCTCATTCAAACATTAAACGTCACCAAGCGTACACAATATGAAGCCAAATAACAAGGTTTATAACTTTAAACTATCCCATAAACTAATTACATTTCCAATTCCATACAATAATAACATAGTAAAATATTCATACTTCCACATGTAGACCAATACTCACTTCCAACAAAGTGAGCAATACCAATTGATATACAATTCCCTTGCCCTTCTTTGAGCACTCTATGCTTCTATAAGAGGGAAAATTTTATGGAGTGAGCGACACAACTCAGTGAAATGATGTTACATACCTACCATCAGATACTCATCAATAATTTGAAACAATGCATTTAGTTAAGATAAGTACACCATGTAATTTTTCTAGAAATATTTTAATACAAAATAAAGTTTTATTTAAAATAAATAAACAATTCCAGGTCATATTCGTGTGAACCCTATCTAGTATTTTTGCGAGCACCAAATTCCAATACTATGCTTAAATAGTTTTCTACTTACATTTCACATAGTTTTAATTTCAAATTTTCAATACTACACATTTTTTGAAAGGAAACTAGAATTATATTAATATATTGCACATAATTCCTGCCAGATGAGATATCTAAGCAAGAGAGCAAATTATAAGACCTCCAAAATGTTGTTCTAGTTACATACCTATTGATTGAAGTTATAACCCCTAGAAAGCTTTAGTACTAGACACCTAGGTAACAAACAAAGCTTTAGATCTTTCCCATATGAGATCCACTAGGCAATATTTATCCTTGAAGAGTCTTGCGTTCCTCGCCAAGGAATGAAAATTCGACTTTGCCTCAAACTTCGACCTTTAAAAATTAGAATTAATTCGAAGAGTTTGATAAATTCGAAAGAATTTTTGTAGAAATTTGTCAACTTAGAGAAGTTAAAAAAATACTATGTAAATGCTAAAATATGCACAATTTATATTAAAAATAATGAAAACGAATATAAATAAATACAATTTACATATAAATGTATACATATAATGGTTTCTAACGTGTATTTTAACATTAACAATGCTTAATGCACATTTTGCATGTTAACTTAAAACTGTTATAAAAAAGAAAGAAGGAGAAACTTATTGTCAAACTCTAATGGTTTTGCAACTACTAAGCGCAGATCAATTGATCATTGGCTTGCTAGTCGGTATAAGCACAAACGCATTCGATCTTCTCCTTCGATTACACTAGACAACTTTATTTTTTGTTCTTCTTCTCAATACCTCTCCTTTTAGGCTCTCAATTTATTTTTGTCTTCTCTTTCTTCCCTTTATCAATTCTTCACTAGGCTACAACTTGTTCTTCTTTCTCTTGGATAACTACTTGCAAGTTGCACATATTTTACTTTCAATCTTGTTCATTTATAGAGCATTTTTTTTTTACAATCTCTATGACTATACAAAAGAATTTCTGTGACAATATAGATTTGTTCATTAAAAAATACACTTTTTAGAACTTGTATGCATCATTTTTAGCAAAAATCATTGAAACTTTGATTTGAGGTGAACTTTGTTGATTTTTTCGAAGATTTCGACGAAATTTTATAATTTTACAATTACTAGTGAATTTTGCTTCAATTGTCCAAATTATCTATTTAATTTGGCAATTTCGTCAAAATTTGACTGATTTTCATACCATATTTCTCACTTCTTAAGTGTTGTACCTTATCGCAAACAAAATGATCTCTCAATACTCCTTGAGAGAGTTTGGGAGAGTCTTGTTAGGTATGATGAAAAGATCCTTTGTAAAAGGTGGGATTAAGCTATCCAACTTTGCTAATTACCTTTGCCACACCGTGAGGGTTGTCTTACACTGGCCAAAACGATGTGTAATGTAACTTCCTTATTGATGTCCCTACGCAGACAACAGTAGGAAGGAGAAAGATTGAGGATAAAAAATTTCATTTCAATGATACTACACATCTAACCCAATGACTTAAGCAATTAAATTATATTCCATAAAAGCATGTGGAGAGGTTTAAAGTTAAGCCTAAGGAGGGAAGGAAAAAAAATGAGGAAATCGACACTTCAGGGGTGGCTTTCACTTTCGGGTAGGCTAGTCTAATTATGGTAGTGACCAACGAATTAAATTCAACATCGACCATGTTTACGTGATCCTTAATGCCAAATTTTCTAGAAATTTCTTATTTATTCAGATAAAAATGTCCAATCCATAAATCATGAATTTGATAATCACATGCACATTCATTAAACAAAACATGCACACGCTAAATTTCAAGCATGAATAGATAAAATACGCAAAACAAATGTTAAATATTTATGATGATAAAAGTATGATGGGTAATGAAACCATACTCATCTCCAAGCCTAATTGCATGCTGATCATTCTTTGAAGCCTTCGAATTGATCTCTAATCTCTTCTCAATTCTTGAGCCCAAATATGACATATTTTTAGAATTTATATTCATTAACCCATGATTTGCTGTGAAACTCTCAAATCTATACTTATTATTTTACAGACTAGCGCTAGCAATCTTACTTTTCATGTTAATTATATTGTACATTAGTGATTAGCTATCGACAATTATTATTATTAAAATTATTATTTTATTTGTTACTTCATTATTATTATTATTATTTTTACTGTCATGAAATGAAAATTAGTCGAAATTCGGCGAAATTTGATGAAATAATTCAGATTTTCTGGTTATCGAACTAGAGTCTATTTGTTAAAAAAAAAAACTTACAAAAATTTGACAAAATTTCAAGGATTTCGACAAAACTTCGAAGTTTTTGACGAAATTCGTGAAAAAATTAAAGATTTTGGTGAAATTCATGGAATATACAAGTAAATAATATATAATTCTTAACATGTACAATAGACACTAAATCTTTTTAATGTTAAAAGACAAGTTTGAAACCATTATATT
>JAJIYU010013693.1:0-13714 GCA_030144865.1 Tinospora cordifolia
TCGAATTAATCTCTGAAAGTGTTTGATCTGCTTGCATTGTCTGGTTGGAATAATGGATTAAATAGATGGAATGATTCACTGGGCTTTTTAGTTCACCCCCTATTTTTCACATCACAGGGAATTAATCAACTTGCGAGAAGATTTATCTATTGAAAGTTTTATTTATTTCAATGTAGGGCGCATTGGCCCAAACTAAATCATGTATTTCAGCTTTGAATTTATTTTTCGCTGTAATGGATTATTGTACTCGAAATTTTTGAATGAATAAATGAAGAATTTTATTTACCATGATGTCATTAGGTACATAAACTAATGTACACAGGAACCCTAATGCATTTGGGTCTAAGAAGAAGAAAATGTAGCACGGGCCCGTCTACCGAGCATCCCGAGATTTTTTATCAAAGAAAGTTGAACCGTCAGATGATGTGGAAGATGAGACTTGGGAGGCGGGGTGTTACATATATATATATATATATATATAATAAATAAATTAATTAATCAAGTAGAAAGATTGAATAAGAGTGATTTGTTGGAAGAAATAAAATAAAATAAATTCAAAAGATAAATGATGATTTGGATGGATAATTAAGAAAATAAAAAAAAATTAGTTAAATTAAATCATTATCTAATGACTTGGAAAGATAATGAAAGAAAATGAATTAATGGAAATTGATTTAATAACGAAGATTAGCTTGGTGAGGTGTAAGATAAGTTTTTATTTTATGAAAACATGAATTAAAGATTATTAGGAGATAATATGCATGATGTGTCAAGATGAGATAGCCACTATTGTTGACTTATTTGAATATGGGACCCACCATATTTTTGGCAATAAAAAGGGATGCTCAAACTCATTTTCTCATCCCTAAAATCTTGCTCACCATTCCATCCGAAAAAAGAAAGGAGAGAAAGAAGAGAGAAAGAGAGAGAAAAAGGAAGAAAAATAAAAAGAAAAGAAGAAAAGGGAGAAAAAGAAGATGAGTCACGCACTTTGGAAATCTGATATTTTGGGTAAAATATTTTTTTACCTCTTTTCAATTCAAAATTATTATAGAAATTGTAATTTACAGTTTTTATAGTGTAATTTTCAATACAAGGCATTAGTTTACTGCGCGACCCAAAAATTAGGGCATATTTTTCCTATGAATAAAACTATACAATATATATATATCATTGTGTTCAGATTTATGAGTAGAATACAGATATGTATATTATTTGTACCCTCGTTGACCCTAGAAAATTATATAGTAGTTGGAAGTCGACACATGGGGGTATACCCATTAATACTGAAATTTTAGTCGGTGGGTACTAAAATGTTCAGAATGAAACTCTGAACTTAATCACACTGAAATTAAGATTTTTGGAGGTCAATGGACATATTAAATTCACGTTTATGCGATTTGAGGATTAATTAATAAAGATAGAAAAAATGTATATAGGGTAAAAATAATGATAAATAGCGGAAAAAATGTTATATAATATTGCATAGCATAATGAAATACTTACTAGGGAAATATATAACATAGAAAATGATATTTATGTATTGAACCGCCAAATTTATGAAAGTGGCTAGTTATTGTATACCAAAGGTGGGACACATGTCGACAATACATATTTGTAGTATTTTGAGTCAATATAAAGGCTTAATTGACCTTGTTTACCACGTTGACCTTATCGATTTGACAGGTCGACGGGGTTAGGCTTAGATAGAGTTGACTATAATTGACTAAGTCAATCCTTTGATTGACCAAAGACCAAATACCACTAAGTCAAGTTTTATGTAGATATTAAGAAACTAAGTTGATCACGCATGACCAAACATCAGCGGGACGCGACCGGTCATTAGAGGAGCACCGAGAGCTGAACATCCTTGTGAGTAGTATTTTCTAATTTATCACTTAACTTGTTATTCTATCATAAATGAAACGTTCTTACATATTGAAACGCATTTGTAATCTTTAAATGTGATTTAAAGGAAAATGTGCACCAAATATCGAGGTCCAGGTACGGGTTAGGGTATTGAATGTGGTAGAGCATTGAGGACGAGTGGCTGTCGCATCCGGGGGTACAATCGGGCCAGGTCTATCAATTGAGGCTCCCGTAGATTATTTAGTGACCACCTAGCACAGAGTGCCTGGAGGGGGGTTCTGTGGGCCCAGATCGGGGTCGTTACCTATACACCTAACCGTCGGGTTTCTCCCGCTTGAGTGAATTTATGTGTTTTCTGCATTAAAATTGGTTTCAAAATGGAAGGTGCACAACTGCATAGTGGATTTAGCATTCATTCGCATTATTATTATTGTGAATTCATACATGACATTGCTTTTTTAGAATTCTTGTTCTAAGTTATAGATTAGGTTACATTACTCACTGAGCCGCTGTAGACAAAATTGGCTCACTACTCTAATATTTCAGGTTCTTCTTCTGTGGATAAGGGAAAAAAAGTGGTCATCGCGTAGAGTGCATCGCGTTTACTTCGGTAGGTTTTCTCACGTGATTTACTGTTTTGAGAATTAGTATAATGTATAGGAAGTGAGAAAAATATTGTAGATATTTTGAATTGGGCATTCCGCTACTACTACATTTAGGACAGTGTATATATAATTAGCTTTTGTATAAAAAAAATTTCTACTGTACTTATTTGTTCCAATTGCTTCCACATTTATTATGATTACTCTGATATTGTTATATATGGTGTTGTGAAGAGACTTAACGGTGTTTTGGGAAAGCTCAGTTTGGGAATGGGTTTGCCAGAACAATGTACCGGTCGGTTCGTCCTTCTCCCTAGGGAAGGGGTCCCAAAAATGGTAGTGGATGTTGCAAGAACAATGTACTTATCCCCTTGGTCATGCGTTCAAAACTCTACGAAGGTGAAATAAAATCCCGGGGGGGAGAGGGGGGGGGGGAACAATACCTGTGAGTGAACACCTAGCCCAGAGTGCCCTGAGGGGGGTTTTGGGGGCCCAGTGAGGGGTCGTCACAGTCTGACTGCTGAAAACTTGGGGTCATTGACTTTTTTTTCAACTCTCTAAGTACGTTCTCAAATTCATTAGATGAGAAAACATATTAATCTTGATAGAAAATCATACTATGCATGTCAACAAATTTCATACCTCAGAAAAATAATTTCAAACACTTCACCGGATTTTTCATAGTCAATATTTATAATCAAGACAAATTACTGCAGCGAAATCCATCAAAATAACCAACCCATATAGCAGGGTTCAAGTATATCTAAACACATACATGTGTCATGTACCTTTGAAGGAAACATCTCAAAATACACTTCAAAATTTAGTATCTAAAACAAGTTCACATAGCCAAAGTTCTAAACAACATTTTAAAATACAAAATAGTTCCATACGAAAATAAATGGTTATATGCCCTATTCAAAATATATACAAGATCTATGAAAATGAGACAAAAATAAAAATATGAGACCAACAGTGATCTCTCAATGAGGTCACTCACCAACTCCTGATCAACTAGTCAACTAGTGTACTATACCTCTGCGAGTATCTATAAAACAAATGGGGTGAGCTCGAAAGTCCAGTGGATCTTCCTTACACATCACTAGCATTATATAAACCAAAATCCAAAACACACACACATTTTCATTACATTAATCGTTTCAAACATTCAATTATTTTGTTGTACTCTAAGACCGAAAGAGATATACTCCCGTTGTCCTTCTGTGACACGAATTTGATCCTAATCGGTACCGTCTCAAGACATGATACCGTTCTCGACCTGTCACAACATCCAAGAACAAGTGCATGTACTGTCATTGCTCACCTATCCGAGGAACCCTCAGCCTTCACAGGAGGCTTCATTAAGAACACTAACAATGAGATCTGGAACTATGCGTGGCAGATATAACTGCGAGGCGTCGTCAGATTCACCACCGTCCCTGTATGTGGATTTTTATTATTTCATTAATCTTCTTTAGTTTCAATCCTTTTTCATTTCATATCATATGATCATGATCATTATTCAAACAATAATAATAAAATAGTTAACCGGACATTATGCGCAATCAACAATCATGTCATCCAAAAGTTATAAAAGTCTTAGCATGCATCTAACATCCTAAGCTACACAAACATAATGCTTTGAACTTAAAATCTACATAATACTAGTCAGCAAGGGAATCCCGCCCACCTAATAATGTAAAAGGACCCTTCCACCTACTTGCAAAGGTCAACAGTCTAAATTCCAAAATCTGGAAAAATAAAAATTTCATAAATTAAACTTTGAATCTCTGAACTCCCAAACTACGATAAAAAATCGCAATTCATATCTATTCTAACTCATCCATATCAATTTCCTTATATACGGGTCACAAATATTCGAATTTCCCATTTCACCACAATAACAGACAAAACTATATTTATTTTCTTCCAAATTCAAAATAGAACAACTTTAATTTTGACTGTTATCTCAAATGTTGATTGGATCGAGTTTTATCCTTGCCCTAAGGATTTTGGCCTCCGAATCGCCCAGATCCGTTTAAATGTTTTGGGTTTATCAAAAACTGCAAATAAATAGCCTAAACTTCCAAAATTAAGTCCAAAATCACAAATTTATCGATTTAAGATGAAGATCTGAGCTTATCTTGCTCCGGATTGCTCATTGCATCAAAACCCCAAAATCGCCCAATCGCACGACTGATTTTGCGATTTTGATGTTGTTAGCCTATGGGCATTTATTTGAACAAGATTAAGGCTTCAAAATCTTACCTTAGAGCTTAGAATTTTTCTAGACCCGATCTGGATCATTTTGATTGTCTCCAAGCGAAAATCAGATCTCTGTTGAGCAAAATTGAAATGCCCAATTCAGTCACGATTCCTCCCTTTTTGATTTTGAATTATAGTAAACAGTACCTGCGAGTACTATTAACAGATTCTTTCTTTTTTAATATTTTTGCCCTAGTTCCTCCCTTGTTTTAGATTAGTTCAAAAAGGCCTCCATAAGTATTATTTTTATTCTCTGATTTTTTTTTCCAACTTTAACCAACGTGATTTATTTTATTTCTTTAATAAATATTATAATAATCATTTAAATGTTATTTTTGAACCTTTTTATATTTATTTAGTATTCTTAAAAATTTATTTTAGATGTGTACGCGTTGAAAAATCCAAGTATTACAATCTACCTCTCTTTAAAGAAATTTTGTCCTCGAAATTTAAATAGAAAGTACATGTATAATGTGCCAATCAGTCGGTCTTGGTAAAGAGATCTTGGTACTTCCTTTGCATCTCACTCTCTAACTCCTAGGTCGTTTCCTCCAGGTTATGATGCTTCCACAAGACCTTGACCAGGGATATGTCCTTGGTCTTGAGACTGTGCACCTTATAATCAAGGACACTGACTGCTGGCTCCTTGTAAGTAGCATCGTCTCTAAGTACGACATCCTTCTATTAAATGACATGAGAAAGGTCTGGCTCGTACTTCTGGAGCATTGAAACATGAAACACATTATGTATTGAGGACATTCTGTTTGGCAAATCTAGCTCATAAGCACATGCACCGACCCGTCTATAATTCTCAAACGGATTGATATATCGACGTGCTAGCTTTCCTTTTACTCCAAACTGGCGAATCACCTTCCATGGGCTGATTTTCAAGAAAACTTGATCACCTGCTTGAAATTCTAGGAGTTTTCTCCTCCTGTTTGCATAGGTTTTCTGTCTGCTTTGTGCTGTAGCTAGCCTCTTCTAGATTTGCTTAACTTGTAGGTTCATTTCCTCAATCAACTCGGGTCCAGTGAGTACCGGGTCTTCAAAATTTACCCATCAAGATGGTGATCTACAGGGTTTGTCGTAGAACGCCTTATATGGAGCTATCCTAATGCTTGTCTGATAGCTGTTATTGTAGGCAAACTCAACCAAATGTAGTTGCTTGCTCCAATTACCTCTGAAATCCATGACACATGCTCTAAGCATATCTTCAAATATCTAACTAACCCTCTCGAACTGCCCATCTATCTGTGGATGGAATGTTGTGATCTTGGTGAGTCTACTTCCCAATTCCTTCTGTAAGCTTTACCAGAACTGATACATAAATTTGGAATCTCTATCTGACACAATAGTTTTGGGAACACCATATAGTCGCACAATCTCTCTAACATGCAACTCACCTAGTATACTCATTGTATCAGTGGATCGAATAGGTAGGAAGTACGCCACCTTCATCAATTGATCCACAATAACCCATACGATGTCTTTCCCTCTTATACTTCTCGACAGGCCATTGACGAAATCCATCGCAACACTGTCCCACTTCCATTCTGGTATCGAAAGTGGCTGTAACAATCCTGATGGCTTCATGTGCCCAACCTTCACTTGCTGACAAGTCAAACACCAGGAGACATATCAGGCAATGTCTCGCTTCATCCCTCTCCACCTGAAGGTTTTCTTCAAATTCTGATACATCTTATCCCCACCTGGATGCGTAGTGTATCTGTTCTGGTGTCCTCAGCTAGTAGGATTCCTTTCGCCTGTCCAAAGCTAGAAACACATAGTTTGTTCCCCAATCTCAGTGCACCATCTAAATCAAGCTGAAAATTTGTATACTTGTCCTGTCTAACGCACTCAATCAGATCTGAAATCCATCTATCAGTATTTTGCTCCTCCCTGATTTGGCGTAAAATGTCTAGCTGCCAAGTCACCACATACAAATAGGCCTGTCTCTCATCCGTATCTATACTCAGATTGTACTAACTAATCAGTTGCTACATCTATGTAATCTTTTCATCCTTTTGGCTAGATTTTTTGCCAAGCGCGTCAACAACCACATTCACCTTACCTAGATGATGGTGTAGCTGGAACTCATAATCGTTCAGGAACTCTAGTCATCTCTTTTGGCAAAGATTCAATTCCTTCTGAGTGTAGATGTACTTTGCTCATATGGCTTCAATTGCCGTGAAGCATAAGCCACTGCCTGTCCCTCCTGCACAAGTATTACATCCAAACCACTTAGTGATGCGTCTGTGCATAGGGTATATCTCACACTGTGAGTAGGTGTGATCAGAACTGGTGCTATAGTCAACCATCTCTTCAATTCTTGAAATGACTCCTCATGCTTGTCATTCCAAGTAAACTTTTTTCCTTTCTTGGTCAACTTCGTCATTGGACTTGCTAACTTAGAGAAATCTTTAATAAACCTTTGGTAATACCCTGCAAATCCAAGGAAACTCCTAATCTCTGTAACTATAGTGGGCTACTGCCAATCGGATACTACCTTTACTTTAATTAGGTCCATTGTTATCCCCTCTACTGAGACGATGTGGCCAAGAAACTTGACCTTCTTCATCTAGAACTCACATTTGCTAAACTTGGCTTATAACTGGTTCTTTCTAAGAATCTCCAAGACTGTATGCAAGTGCTACTCGTGCTTAGCCTCTGTTTGAGAATATATCATAATGTCATCAACAAATACAATGGCAAATAATCTAGAAACTTGCTGAAGACTCTGTTCAATAGATCCATGAACGCAATTGATGCATTAGTTAACCCAAATGGCATCATTGTAAACTCATAGTGACCATACCGCGTCTTAAAAGTTGTTTTCTATATATCTGACTGCTGGATTCTCAACTGATGATACCCTGACCTCATATCGATCTTAGAAAAGTACTGTGCTCCTCTCAACTGGTCAAAGAGGTCATCGAACCTAGGCAATGAGCACTTATTCTTAATGGTAACATGATTCAGCTTTCGGTAGTCAATGCACAACCTCATGGATCCATTTTTCTTTCTAACAAATAAGACCAAAGCTCTCCTTGACGACTCACTTTGTTTAATACAACCCTTCATCCAAAGCTTGTCTAACTGTGTCTTCAATTCAAATAGTTCCATTGATGCCATTTTGTATGGTAGACTAGCTATGAGACTAGTACCTGGATGCAGCTCAATCTTGAACTCTATCTGCCTGTGTGGTGGAAATTCAGACAAATCATCAGGGAACACATCAATGTAATCACATATCACAGGGATCCTCTCAATGTCCCTACTTCCCTCTGTATTCTCATCCATAAGCTGCCTAAAGTCTTTTTTCTCCTTGATAACACACAAGAAAGCTAATCTCGAACTTCTCGACATTTTTTGCACATTCCCCTCAATCTTTATCAACTCACCAAATGGCAACCTGACGGTGATTCTTCGTCTCTGGCAATCAATTTGAGCCTGATATTGGGTCAACCAGTTCATCCCCAATATTACATTATTCCTCCAAAGTGGAGCACACATAGATCCACTGAAATCAGCTGATCTCCAAAAATGAGTTCACATCAACATAGTTTACTAGAACTCACGGTAGCACCTATCGGCGTAGCTACCTCCAAGGGTACAACCAAAGGGCTTGTTATCAATTGTAACTTATTTATAGTATCTTCAGAAACAAAAGATTTTGTAGCACAAAAATCAAATAATACCTGCACAGCAACACCAAATAATAAAAACGTACATTCCACTGCTGAGGTGGGATTCGTCTAGGTGTCGACGACGTACATGCGAGCCTGACCCTGCTGCTGTCTTTGCTATGGCTGACCTGTCTGAGATCGCGTCTATGGTCGTGGCTATGGTGTAGGAGTCATTGCTCTAGTAAGGCAATATTTAGCAACGTGTCCCTCCTGATGGCATATAAAGCACAATCCTTTCCTCCTTGCCTCCTCCCTCTATGGATCTACAAGTTGGTCAGGACAAGGTAGCTATTTCTGTTGTCTACCCTGGGTCCGTGTCAGTCTCTAAGCCTAAGGTGCTCCTCATACCCCTAGACCACTCGGTCTCACCTGTCAAGGTCCTGCAGATTGCTCTGATCGGGTCCTCTTCCTGCCCTTCAATGTTTGTTCAACCTCCAGGTTCCTCTCAACCATCTGTACCCTCTCTATCGCATCTAACAGGGTCGTTAGCTTAAATGGTGCCACAATCTTCTAGATCTCAATTCTCAATCCCTCAACAAAACGGTCCACCCTAGAGTACTCATCTGTGAACAAAATAGGATAAATCTATATAATTTATGAATTTCTACTCGTACTCTGTAACATTCATGCCCCATTGCGTTAGTTTGATCAACTCTGACTGCAGCTACCTCTGTCTCATTGTGGAGAAGAACTTATTATAAAACTGAATCTCAAAGTCCTCCCATGACATTGTTGATTGATCAATGGTGGGATTGCTCACAATCATCTTCCACCAATGGTAGGCTGGTCCCACCAATTGATGCACAACAAGTGCCATTCTCTTGGGCCTAAATGCCCCCATAGGGTTTAGGTGCTTATTCATCTCAGAGAACCACTTGTTAGCTATCGTATACTCACCAATCCCCTCATATGTATTGGGACGTAGCTTCTGGAACTCTACCAGAAGATCCTTCTGCTCTTTATCGAAACTTGCTAATCGACTTTGTGGCATTACCTCCATGGATGTAGACCCTTGATGTGCATGTGGCTGAGCTTGTACTAGTAGCTCTGTCGATAATTGTGGCTATACTTGTAGCTGTACTAGTGTTGGCAACTACAAAGATGTTGATGGCTGTATGGTTCTAATAATCTGCTCCACTGCCCTTTGCATCATCTCCGTAACATCTTCTGGTGTCAAAGCAATCACAACCGGCGCTGCTGCTACAGACGTACCCTCATCTCTAGGTCTCAGCTCTATATTAGCCTTACCTCAGCCTTTATCTCTCTTGGGTCTACCACATCCTCTAGGAATTATCTACAAATCAAAGATTTATTTTAGTATCCAATGATTCATTAATATTGAAGCAGAAAATTTCAACAATTAAAACAGATGAAACTACATTTCCATATCAATTCAGGGTTCAACTCCTTTCCCCAAAACTTTGGATACTATGACATGTGATAATAACCAACCATTCTTTAAACCCACCTATACCCATCCCGACATCGTGTTATTGTGATTCTAAATTCAAATTTCTAAGTTCTTGATTTGTTTTAGTGGTGTAGAGTTTATGTTTTTAAGCCAACAACAATTTGTTTGTTTCAGGGTACATGAATTCAGGTAAAAAACTCAAAATAATATACTATATAAATTACAAGCAATCACCCAACAAACAACCAAACAATGCACGCTGGCATAATAGATCCCAAATTCCATTATGGCTATTATAATTTTGCTAAATCCTAGTCTCTAAGGATGACGCAAGACCACCGTACACGACCGTCCCATACCTAGTAGAATACAGTGCGTGCAAGTTCTTCCAAAGAGTCCGTTTATTGCCTATTACAATTTTGCAAGTGTCTTGCTCCCTAAGGCTGACTTAAGACCCATTGTATGTGACCATCACATACCTAATAGAATACAATGCATACAAGTTCTGCCGAAGGAACTAACCACTCATCATACCTGGTTGTTAGTTTTTGAGTTTAGGTTTCCTCTATACCTATTCATCTCTAAGTATGCCACACTGAGATTTCTCACCATAGTATTACAGAGAGATCTGCGATTCAAGATCTTCCTAAGCTGTGTCATAACCAATCAAGTGTGCGTTTTCACGTTAAAAGTTTCTAAGTTATGTCCTAAAAGTTTTTAATTAATGATCCACTGTGCCTTCTAGCACACTCGGTCTTTACCTAGACCTAGTGTTTCAATACTTAGCAAATTTTCTTTTTCAATGTGATATCATCGGTCCCAAGTCTCGGACAATTTCCTAAGTAGTGCAATACTTGTAGGGAGCAAAGCTTCCACCTACAAGGCTACTACCCGTACTCTTGTCCACCTGCGACTGGTCACTCAAGCACATTGGTATCACCCAAGTCTCTTCTAGACTTGTAGGCACCTAGTCATCTAGTCACTAGTAGGTGACCTCTACTCATTTCACTTTTCAAAACTTCAAATCCAGTACAAATTTGTTTCAAGTGAAAATCCAATCCGATGACCATTTTAGTGAACAATCTAGTCCAAACCATTGTGTCAGACTGCATTCTTTTCCCAGTGAGCTACTAACTGAGCTCTGATACCACTCTGTGAGACCCCGGGCCCTCGAACCAGAACCCAAGTCCTCCTATACGCGTCACATCAGGCCTAGCTAAGAGCTCCCTTCGGCTTAGATGCCAAGCACGCGAGACGTTACAAATTTTTGTGGTCTGATCTGCTGGGAACCTAGGGTCGTCGACTTTTTTTTCAACTCTCTAATTTCGTCCTTAATTTCATTAAATGACAAAAGTTATTAATCTTGATAGAAAGTCATACTATGCATGTCAAAAAAAATTTTATACCTCAGAAAAATAATTTTAAACACTTCAACGGATTTTTCGCAATCAATATTTATAATGAAAACAAATTATTGCAGTGGAATCCATCAAAATAACCAACCCGTACAGCAAGGTTCAAGTACATTTGAACTTATACACGTGACATTTACTTTTGAAGGCAACATCTCAAAATACACTTCAAAATTTAATATCTAAAATAGGCTCACAGAGCCAAAGTTCCAAAGAACATTTTAAAATTATAAAACAGTTCCATAAGAAAATAAATGGCCACATGCCCTGTTCAAAATATATACAAAATCTATGAAAATGAGACAAAAATAAAAATATGAGTCCAACAGTGACCTCCTAGTGAGGTCACTCATCAACTCTTAATCAACACGTCAACTAGTGTACTCCACCTTTGCGAGTACCTATAAAACAAATGGGGTGAGCTCAAAAGCCCTATGGATCTTCCTTACACATCACTAGCATTATATAAACCACAATCCAAAACATGCACACACTTTCATTACATTAATTGTTTTAAACATTCAATTGTTTTGTTGTACTCTAAGATCAAAAAAGATATACTCCCGGTGTCCCTCTGTGACACAAACTTGATCCTAGTCAGTACCGCCTCGAGCCACGATACCGTTCTCGACCTGTCACAACATCCAAGAACAAGTGCAATGATGTACGATCACTACTCACCCAGCCGAGGAACCCTCAACCTTCACAGGAGGATTCATTAAGAACATCAACGATGGGATCTAAAACTATGCGTGGCAGATATAACTGTGAGGCGTCATCAGATCTACCACCGTCTTGAGACGTGGATTTTTATTATTTCATTAATCTTCTTTAGTTTCAAACGTTTTTCATTCCATACCATATCATCATGTTATGTAATGTAAATCATAAAACATTCCTTTAATGAACATGCCAACATAATAATTATTCAAACAATAATAATAAAATAGTTAACTAGACATTATGCACAGTCAGCAATCATGTCATCCAAAAGTCATACCAGTCCTAGCATGTATCTAACATCTTAAGCTACACAAACATCGTGCTTTAAACTTAAAAATCTACATATTACTAGTGAGCAAGAGAATACTGCCCACATGATAATGTAGAAGGACCCTTGCGCCTACTCGCCAAGGTCAACATTCCAAATTTCAAAATTTGAAAAAATAGAAATTTCATAAATTAAACTCTGAATCTCTGAATCCCCAAACTACTATAAAAAAATTACAATTCATATCCATTCTAGCTCATCCATATCAATTTCCTTATATAAGGGTCCCAAATATTCAGATTTTCCATTTCACTACAACAACATACAAAACTATATTCATTTTCTTCCAAATTCAGAATAAAACAACTTTAATTCTGATTGTTACCTCAAACATTGAGCGGATCGAGTTTTATCCTTGCCCCAAGGATTTTGCCCTCCGAATCACCCAAATCTATTCAAATGCTTTGGATTTGTCAAAAACTACAAATAGACAGTCTAAACTTCTAGAATTTAGTCTAGAATCACAAATTTATCAATTTAAGAGGAAGATTCGAGCTTACCTCGCTCTAGATTGCTCATTGTATCAAAACCCCAAAATCGCCCAATAGCAAGACCCATTCTGCGATCTTGATGTCGTTAGCCTATGAACATTTATTTGAATGAGATTAAGGTTTAAGAATCATACCTTAGACGCTTAGAATTTCTTTAGACCCAATCTGGATCATTTTGACTATCTTTGGGCAAAAATCGAATCTCTGTTGAGCAAAATCGAAATGCCCCCCTTTTTTATTCGATTTTGAATTGCAGCAAAATTGAAATTCCCCCTTTTTTGAATTATTTTTTAAATATTTTTGCCCCAGTTTCTCCTTTTTTTTAGAGATTAGTTCAAAAAGGCTCTCATAAGTATTCTTTTTGTTTTTCAATTTTTTTTTCAATTTTAACCAACGTGATTTATTTTATTTCATTAATAAATATTATAACAAACATTTTAATCTTATTTTCAAATATTTTTATACTTATTTAGTAATCTAAAAAAATTCATTTTTGATGTGTACACGCTAAAAGATCTGAGTATTGCAGTTTGGTGATCTAGTTATGTGCGTAACGAATTTTAACATTCAAGGGCCTAGCTTGGAAGTGGTATTAAAAATCCAATGAGGTTCAATATGCTATTTTAACCTCTTTGTTACATGTTTGTAGAACATTTTATAGGATGAGAAAAGCGAGAAATATCGATAAACCTCTTCTTTATCAAATAAAGGTTGGAAGTAAAAATCATTGAGCAAAAATCCAAGAGTTTCTTCAAAGTTAACATATGATTTAAAATGTTTGAAATAATGATATGAGAGTGCAAAAGGTTTTATTTTTAGAATTCGTAATGTAAAACACGTTACATAATTGGAGCACATTTCATCTTAAAATCTATCTCTTATATGAAAACACGTGAAGCACTTTTATAAAATGAAGTGTGTTTCAAC
>JAJIYU010013694.1:0-13691 GCA_030144865.1 Tinospora cordifolia
GACAGTTATCAGTATATCTCCAAATCACAACTCACATGTACAAGTTTTTCCAATAGTCACAGTAGTTCCTATGGGAGTGGATACACATAATGGTTCTGGTGGTGCAAATGTTACTAGTTGTAATCTCCTAACTAGTTCTTCTAACACAAATGAATTAGTTGGACCTGAATCAAACAAGATCTTAACAACAACATTCAACAATAGGAATGTACCTTCCACATCTGGAGCCGATTTTGCCTGTTCATCCACAATGGCAAACACTTGGGCCTAATTTTGTCTGCCCTGCTGCTATTGTTGGTAGGGTTGCCTCTGTTGTGGCTATTTTTGTCCATGTCCACCTTGGTTTGTACCATGACCATTATTCTTCCCTTAGATCTATCTCTGTAGTCCCTGATTTTGATAGTCCTTGGTAAGCTATCCATTCTACCCATAGTTGGAACATGCTCCTTCTCTTCGAGCCTACTTCTTATCAACTCTACCCTGAATCTGCAGGGATGAAGAGAATGTGAGCACGAGGCCCTTTATATAGAGTTTTAGTGATCAAGGATTGGTAGGTTTGGATGTTTGGCTGATAAAAACTTTCCAATTCTCTTCTTGAGCGCGACACATGTGTGTGTAGGGTTAGGGTTTTGTGTTGCAAACTTTCTAATTCTTTCTGTGCGTAACAAGGATTAGGGAATCACCATGTGAGACCACAGTTATTGGTTCCTCAAGATCGCAGTCCTAAGGCTTTACAAAATGCAGGATTGCGGTCCTCCTTGAGGGAACCATAGTCTTGTGGCTCCTTTGATCGCTGGACCACGATCCTCTTACGGAGGACCACGGTCATAGTTCGCAAGACTGAGTTATTGTTCGGGCATGGTTTCCATTTTCTCTTTGTTTCCACATTCTTCATGTTTCCATTTCTTGTATGATGCATAAACACAAAGCATTACTTGCTATTTCGAATGTTATGAATTACTCGCTAATTCTTGTAAACTAAAAAATAAATTCTAACTGGCTTAATTGTACTCAAATTTTCATATAATTGAAGGAAATTAATTTCATCTTCATTTATTGCATTTAGTACAAATTTCAAGGTATTACATGTGCCCTTTGCCCCTACAGTTCAGTTTCATCAAATGTGGGAGCTCTTGTGGCATGTCTCTTAGATTAGGCCATTTATGTATAACCAAAGATCCATTTAGTCATCATAGTTTCATCGAAGAAATCCCATGTACATACTTAGAGAAAATTACAAAGGTCAATATTGAGATCCTGAGGGAAGCAGTTGACCTTTATTTTCTCCTCTCTAATCAGCTCAGGTGAAAACTTGGCAAATTTAGTAAATTTGGCCTCATACCCAGTCATCGTCATATATATCTATTTTAGCTGAATAAAGCCCTCTTGCATCTTCGTCATGTTGCTTCAAGAAAGAATTTCTTGTAAAATATCTCCCTGAACTCTTCCTAGTTCATTCTGCTAACATTGATGTTCAAGCTCCCTTTACCATCTGTCGCTAGCTTCTAGTTGGTCCCTTGAATTGATGGGTAGCCAATGCCATCCTACAAGAACTTGTTACTCTCAATACATCCAGGTGTTCTTCTAACTCCTAATACCAGTGGTCAGTTGTTAAGCTATCAGTAGTACCATCAATTTGTGATGGTTGAAGTTTCTTCAACTCTAGTAGCACCTTTCTAAGCTCACTATCTTCCAATCTCATGTACTTCCCAACAAGTTGGAACCTTGGGCACTAGTATGGGCATTGGTTGCTACATCGAGATAGGTTCCTGGACCTGTGGCTGTGGTGCCACCTGAGGCATTATCTGGGGTAGGGCCTTCATGATTTGTTCCATGACCTTCCTTGTGACCTCCATTATCATATTTTTCATCTGGTTCTTAGCTACGTTATACGGTACCTCTTGTCCCCAAGAATCGGTCTCGTTAGATGTTGTAGCCCTGGTAGTGTATCTTTTAGGTTTGGCCATTTATCTACAAATCAAGTTGTTTTAGTATTGGTTCCCACGGCTTTGCCTTGTCGTACTATCATGACTCTAGATTCAAGTTTCTATGTTCTCGATTTGTCCAGTGGCCTAATAGTTTATTCTTCTAAGTTCTCTCTATTTTTTGGGTATAAGATTTGGTCTCATGCATGTATATTCATACAATAAGATCATTATACATTCAATCATTCAATAATGCAAGTTCATGATTAGCATAGCAAAATTCTAGGCTTTCACCTATGCCTCCAGGTTCGAGTGTCTCATACCACCTTTGCCCATTGACATAGACTTCCACTTAGAAGTTTCACTACAACCAATCAATTTCGCAAATGTCTCAATTTCTAAGGCTTTCCAAACCCCACTATACTTGACTGTCCCATACCAGCCAAGCATAAGGAAACAAGTTTGTTAAAAGCCACTGATCATTCACCAAACATGGTCTACCATTCTCCAAGTCTAGGATTCTTCCATACCCCTGAATTCCTATGCGTCCCACAACACATGGAAACCAGTGATATAGGATCCTCCCAAACTCGTGCCCTGACTGCACAAGTGTTTCGTTTCCAAATGTTTTCAATCTCTAGCCTATATCCTAATGTTTATTTATGATTCACTGTACCAACTAAGTTTCTGCCTAAGGTCTCATTCCTAGACACAGTGTTCAAGTCCTAGTTGATAATTTTTTTGTCAAACTGTCAACCTTCATCTACTCACGATACTACCTTTGGCATCTCCTTTGAACTATAGTAAGTTCTTTGCCCTTAATTACCAACTCCTAGTTTTCTTTCGTAAGTAAATAAGTGTATTCTTCAACTCCGACTACTCATATGAGCTAATGGAACAACCTCCAGATCGGATGGCGAGACCAAAAGTCTACTTAGCAACTGTGCTTTCTAGAACGGGACAACCCGTCTCCCTTTCAATGTTTAACTTTACTCAGGATAAGGCTTACCCACTATTAGCTCAACTCGTAATCTTTGTGTCCACAAAAAATAGTTAAAAAACATATATTCCTTTTTTTAAAAATAACTTTTCAAAACAATTTTAATTTCCAAAACATGAGGAAGGGCTATCTAAATTAATTCAAATTAAAGGTCTTACCTGACCAGTCAATTCTTTTTAATCCTTGCCCAAGGCATCTACAGCTTAGGCTCTAATACCACCTTTGTAACACCCCGTCTCCTGTGCCCATGCCCACATCATCTGACAGTATACTTTTTTCTCAATATTTTTGGACTGCTCGGGAGGCGGGCTCGTGTTACGTTATCGTTTTTCCTATGTAAATCCCACATCTATGAGATATCCTATGCAAAATTAATTTATGTACAAATAATTTATAAAAATTTATGGTGCCAAGGAATAAAATGAATCATTATAAAAAATATTTAAGAATAATAATTCAACCTTCGTTATAAGGAAGCAAATAAATAAATTTGGGCCCACATGCCCTACAATGAAATTTAATAAAAATTCGTACATATTAAAAACTCTCATGCAGCCTTGATAATTAAACTCCTGAAATATTAAAAATAAAGGGTGAGCTATAAAGCCTAGCGAATCATCACAAATATTTAATTCATTATTTTGACAAAATAAACATGCATAACAAGCACTTACAAGGAATTAAGTGATTCAACCAATTTATTATTTCTGTCGTCATTAAAGACAAAAAGGATATCCCTTAGCATTTCCAATCCCTAAGGAAAGAACTACTACACTAAACTCAGACCCACAGGGTTGAGCTAGGACCAACTTCGAATCCTCTATTTTCTCACAACCCATGATTGGAATGCTCATGAGGAACCTCCACTCCTGTGCCGGTATGTGGTTAGGATCTTTATTTAATCTTTTATTAATTGAAAGAGCATCATAAATAACTATTTAAACATTCCAACGATATAACATTACATCACATATCAACATTTAAAATAAAACAGGAAGGATGACTTTTAATTTTTGATGTAAAAGATCGTCCAAGACGCAACTATAGAGCATGCTCTCTCAGTCATGAACAATATAATAATTTAAGTGCATATATTAAAAAGGTATTAAAAAACTAAACTTACTACACAAGCAAGCCTTATTTGAATCAAAATAATAAATTAAAAAATGAAAATCATTTCACCTCGAGATTGCCTTCTTCTGAAACTTCTTCAGATCTTTCCCACTTGGTGACACTAGACTTGTGCAGCACTTTGTTGTTACTACTCCAATGGCTATTTATAATAGCTCAAGAAAAACAAGGACTAGAGATGTCAAGGAGGCAAAGAGAGAGCAAGAATGAACTCTATTCAGTTCTTGCTAGGATAAAAAAGAATGAAGGGGGAGGGGGGTTTATATATGGTGTTTTGGGGGTGAATTCATAAATTTTTGGCATTTTTAAAATAGAAACTTTGCATTTATTCATAATTCTGGCAATCAAAGGTTTTAGGTTTGAGATTAAAGTTTTTTCTAGGGTTTTAAGGGCTTTTTAGTAATTTTAGAAATTTTTTTCTATTTTTTTTCATATTTTTCGACGTAAAAGAACATTTTTCTTTCTCTTTTCTTTTTTTTTTAAATTCACGCGCATGTGCGACTTCATTTCCGCCCGAAGTCGTGAATTCACAATTTGTGAATTTTGGTGGCTTTACTTGTTTTTCTTGTTTGTATATAGCTTTTACATATGTATTGATTTAATATATATATATAACAATCCATATATTCTATACACACTAATCTATTAATATACATATCTATTGGCTAATAAAGATACATATATTCTTATATATATATATATATATATTACTTACCACATATATTATTTACATTTTATACGTTACACATACTAACTATATATATTATATTTATACTCATATAATATATAATATTATATATTTACACATTAACACATGCATATACACATACTAAATATATATATATTATCTTTATACCTCCATATAATATATAATATTTATAAAATGTTACTATATATTTCTATTTCTTTAAATTATTTATTTTGGATACCTTAAGATTGTACCAAGATTTTCTCCTATTTTATTTTATGCCCTAGAATATACACAATTTATAGCCAAAAAATATTATAAGTTTCTCGAAGTCTCTTTATTTTATTTAACTTCATTTATCAAATTTCACATAAATTTTTTGGGGTATTACAGTTTCCCAAGCCCCACTACACTTGACCGTCCATACCAATCAAGCATAAGGAAACAAATTTGTCCAAAGCTATCGATCACTCAACAAACATGGTTCGTCATTCTTTGAGTCCAGGATTCCTCTATTTTTCTGAATTCCCATGCATCCCATACCAAATAAAAACTAAGGATACAGGATCCTTCTAACCTCGTGTACTGATTAATCAAGTGTTTTATTAATATATAGTTATATCCTAAAAGCTTTTATTTATGATCCATTGTGCAACCTTGACAACACCAAAGCTATACCTAAGGTTTTTTCCTAGACCTAAGTATGTAAAGTCCCTACTACCCAACCCCATCATAGGACTGCCAGTTCATAGTCTGTACTCTAAACTCTAGTCCAACGACTTACTGATTGAGCCACTGACTGATGAACGAACTAAGCTACTGACTGAGCTCTATATGAGCATCTTACTAGACTAGTACCACCTTTAACCTCGATTTGGGCTTTTATTGGTGAGTTATTGACTGAACTTTTTTCCACCGAGCTACTAACTGAGCTCTTCCTAGAGAGTGACTGACTAAGCTTTGACACCACCTTTAGTATTAGGGTATGCATTCGATTCTAGCCTACCAACTACTACCTAGTCTTTGATACTATCTTTGTAACACCCCAGCCCCCGAATCCTATCACATACGTCATTGACTAGGTGTCTTCGTCTCTCACCTCAAAACAAAAATTGTGCAATCACTCCTGCTTGCATTATCTGGAGACTGGGATGTTATTTATGTTCTTTCCTTTCTCACCCCCTCCCAATAAAATGTCAGAGTGCGAAAATATAAACAATACTTTCGTGCAAGATTTAGAATATGGATGGCATGTCTAAAAATGGTAACATGATTAAATTCTAAGATAAATAAAATTCTCAAATCCTGTGCCTGAGTTCAAATGAATTAAATCAACAAAGACTTAGCCCCATGGCCTAGTTTTAATAAACAAAAACATAAATCAAATGCAAGTCCCATGCCCTACAACTGAAAGTAGTAAATGATCTACTAATTCCTACTCATCCTCATTAGTGAGGAGCATTAATACAACAAAATTTATCTTTGCTACCTATCAGGACACATGTTTTCAAAGGTTACCTGAAAAGAAATTGGTGGAGGTAAGCTCAAGAGCTTAGTGGATCTTACACAAAATATCTCAAACATTATAATAGTTAAAATACAGACATGTAAGCACTTGTAATAAATTAAGTGTTTCAATGATTCAATTATTTTAGTTAATGTTAAGACTGAAAGGAATTTCATAATATTCAATGTAACGCCCCAAGGCTTGTTACACACTCAGAACCCTATCTCGGATTTGATGTCTCACTCTATCATCAAACCAGGGAGTGAAGTCTCACTTAGACTCACAATCCCATTTCAAACAAAGACATGCCTAAGACTACGAATACCCACGATGATACCAAACCTTACCATATATACTCATCATCACACCGGTATGTGGTTCATTTACTTAATCGTCTTAATTTAGTGACCAAGAGCATTTTCATAATTTCAATATCCATAATACATGGCAAAGGATATAAATAAACAATCCATCATGCTTATAGTCACATCCGACATAATAATCATTACATTGTATACATAGCATAGATTTTAAACTATAACAAACATTCATATAAGGCATTGCATGCTATGAATCCACAAAAAGGCAACCAAGCATTCATATGGAGCACATACATTCCTAGCATGCTTTTAGATGATAAATAATGGTAAACACATAGTCATGTTTCATATTCAAACCACAATAATTGTAAAGAGTTTCAGGTACTCACTTCCACCTATTATTTCGCTTCTCGCGTTCTAACTCTTGTCTCAATAGTTTAAAATCCTTAACCTTTGAGAATTATAAACCATTCTTTAGCATTTATTATATTTTAATATTAGGATTTTAAATCTAAAGACTTTTACGTCAATATGTGTGTGATATGCCAAGGTGTGCAAAATAATCATTCCACAATCTCTATTAGCTTATTGGCACCGTGGTTTAGAAACGACATTGTGGTGGTTACAATTTCGTGCACAAAAAGTATGATAAACTAATTGTTAATCACGTTACCACAGTACTCCTAGTGTTATTGTGGTAACGAGAGGTTGTTCTCGCATATATAAGGTACTAATGTATCAACACTGCAACATTCACGAGGTATTCGAAAAAGTCACATCTCGTGAGCATTTTCTTTTTTTTATGACTAAGACTGTGATATATCTAGCTTAAGATTCAAAGGTAAATATCTTGGTGGTGGTAGGGCTTTATACATCTCTGTTAGTTGTTCTCCATTTGTTTGTATCCAAGTTACATTCTCAAGCAATGCTGGTATTTTGTTACATGATGAGGGTTCGAACCACATGTTATAGGTTGTCACAGATCTTAAAACATGTAATAAGGTAGAAGGACATTATACCTTTGAGCCAATTGTTCTTCTTTCATTCATTTTCACATTTACTAGTGGCCTATAGTTCGGTTACGCCCTAAAGATTGAACGACTTGTTCGAAATTGTTTCAGTTGCTTCTCTACGTGATAACATGTAATAGGGGATTGGTACAATCATCTCTTACATAGTGACACACTTAGCATGGTTCTTAGTTCTCCTGAACAAGATCGCGACACCCTTGTTTGCTTTTCTCCCGCAAGTGTTTCTTGATAGGAAAACAAAATACATGGATTTGGTTGTTGATGGGGAAGAAGTAGATGATAGTGGCCGCTCGATTTCATTTGCGCTTAGTGTTTTCTATGAGCACGATGAGCAACTACAATGTGAATGATTGAGATTAGGGTTTTCGCGCACATTATAATATATAGACGAGTTAGGGAATTAGATTTTTTAGCATAGACAAGTCAGTGCCCTAACTTTCATTTATGGTTTTCAATCGTAGGACTGCAGTCTTTGGTTTGAGGACCACAATCTTAACATTGCCCTAATCGCATGATTGCGATCCTGAACCACAATCTTAACATTGCCCTAATTGTAGGCCCACAATCCCGAACCATGGTCATGTTCCTAATTGCAGGACCCAATCCCATGTCTTTCATGAATTTTTATCGTAGGACCATAACCCTCCTAACCCAGTACTGTGGTCCTCATGTGGACGTTTCATTCTCACAAGCCTGAGACATAAGATCGCAGTCTCCACTCACAGGACCATTGTTCCCAAGATGGGGTTCTTTTGACACAAGATTGTGGTCCCCCAATGATCCTTTTTTTATCCATTGTTTGTTTTGGTTTTTTGTCTATTTTGATTGTATTTTCAAAACTTGGGTTATTACACTTAATGTCTGCATCATATCTCAAAGCTCGATACTTCAACGACTCCTGACTAGAGCCATGTATCGCCTGTCGAACATTGCTACTCAACCCTCGATGGTAGAATCTAGCCCATTCTGCTTTATTAGCTATAAGCCATAAATCATAAGACTCTAGATGAACAAATCTATAAGTGTACTCCTAAACTATAACATTTCTTTTTCGCAAGGCCAAGAACTTCATCTTCCTCTCGTCGCTAACCGAAGCAGAAACAAAAGCCTCCGAAAACGTAATATCCTAAAATTTGTACTAAATGAAATGAAATGATAAATGAAGTTCAATTCATTTCTAGAATCAATTAGCAAGCTTGAATTGGCCCAAAAACCTCCTAGGGAGTGAAATTTAAGAGAAAAGGAACAAAATGAAATGAAGTGACTAGGCATTCAAAATTCCTTTCATTTCCCAACTAAGAGTTCATTTACTTAGTATGCATCAAGAAAATATAAATTAGGAAAGAAAATGAGGAAAAACTTAGCCAATTGAAAGCTATGAGTTTTATTAAATTTATGTAAACCTAAAAGTGCTAAAATACAAGCCAAATGAAAAATATAAATTTTTATTAAATTCAAGTGGACCCAAAAATTTGTGACCACCTAAGCATGTGCAAACCACATGAGTGATAATGCCATGATCATGTACACCACACCTTATATACACAAGTAAACCTTCCATAAAGGTTTAGAAACCCTGAAAGAATGATATCATGCACACACAACTAATGATCATGTGCACCCAAACTATATGCTCATAAAAACGTTCCAAAACCCTAGCCCTTTTTGAGCAAACCCACATTGAAAACTAAGGATGATCATGGGTCCACCAAAGATCGATATTATGTGATCCCCAAACATATAAACAAAGCAAGAAAGGGAAAGGGAAAATTTCCCAAGCTCAAGATACCCTAATCTTGGCGCCACAAAGAGAATTGACCATCATATCCTGACTTTGAAAACCCTAGCCGCCCCATGATCTCATGCAAACCTAATTAGAAGTTTTTAAACCTTAAAGGATCACTATTAGCTTGACAATCAGGGAAGATAGATTTGCTGATTTGTGCAAACCATGAATCTTAGGGTGCACAAAAACCTTGATGCCAAAAAGGAAAAGTTTCCATTTCATGCATGTGTGATGATCAAGTAAAAAGGTCAACTAGGAAACTTACTATAAATAGAAAATCTGCTCATATTAGGTCATCCAAACAAAATATTAGAAGTATTATAAAATATTAGAAATATTATAAACCTCTTTTGTGCTCACACATGAATTGAAATCATATCTTGTGAAAAGGAAACCCTAATTCCCAAACTTGTCAAACCGTGCTCAACTTGGATTATTGGAAAGATGCACATGCCAAACCATCCTCTTGTGAGTATGAAAAGAATCTCTTGTGTGTGTGTGTTGTCCAAGCCATCTCCCTTGCTCATGAAACTCTATATATACCCGCCTAGTGCTATCATTCTTCTCATCCCAAAGCAAGAGTTGATGCTTCCATCTTGACTTGTTTTTGCCATCTTCTTGGCAACGCCTTCTCACTTCTTTTGTGTTTTTGAGTGCTTCCAAATGAGAAGTTTATTTTATTCAGTTGTTCTTGACTATTCTTGGTATGCTAGACGTTTGGGAGAAGGGAACCTCTGTTGAATTTTCTACAAACTAGCAACTAAGGTGGATGAGATTTCTTAAACTCCAATTTTACCAGTTTGGATTGATAGCATGTTCTTGCATGTTTTAATATCAATTTATCATGCATACATTATGATTTTAGTTTCATTATTCATGATTTGAAATTTAATTTTGGCATGTATTCATATTTAAGCATTCATGAAATCATGCCATGCCTAGTGTTATGCTTTGGTTTACTTTAAAAGTATGATAGATGCTACGTAATGTTTCCATGCTTTTAAATGTTTATATGATGAATTTTATTTCTCTTATGTGTGATTCATGAATATGAGATTTAAATGTAAGAACTTCAGATTTAATAACCATGTACTATCATAGTGATCCAAAGGAATACCATGAGTGTTTTATGCATATACTTAGTGTATATAGGTCTCATTATTGTGTGTAGATGTGTATAGCCCAAAATACTTGGAATATGAACATGAGATCCTAATCCCAATAGAGCGTGACAAGATGAATTATCTTTTTTCCCTTCTGTCCGGGCAATCCAAGTTGTTCGTTCACTCTCTCTCCTTCCCCTCGTATGGCATTAGCTTTCTTTTTCATAGGTCTAGTTCAGTTGCTTCTTCCCATCTGGAAAAGAGATTGAAGGGGAGCAGACAGCGAGTTGGAGGATGCTGTAGAACCACGTGATTGGGTGGAGTCAAGCCTTAACCGTTGTCCGCTCTAGTTGTCCGCTCTAGTCGAGCCAGCCATCTAAGATGCTATCCAAGGCGAGTCCTTAAGAGAATGAATTAGTTTGATAGATGACTGCCAGACATTCTGGAAGGATTGATGATGCATCTTCTTGAGGTAGTAAAGTTTCCAATAGAACTCTGACTTCTTGCCCCTCTTCTCTGCCAACATTCCCCTTACATATGGTTAGGATAGAATACCTCTCTACTCACGTCCTAGGACTATGGCTCATATATAACAATAACAATTCAATCGATTCCCTCTTTATACCTGCCTCTCTGTCCAGACCGATGCAAGCACAATCTATTCATGCCCTTGCTTAAACCATTCTATCCATACAACTTCAAAACCCCTTGCCCCTTACCCCTTCCTTAGATTATAGGGGTAGGATGCCCTTATTATTTTCTTAATAGTATTGGGCAACGGCTTGAGCCTTTACTATACTAATAGGGCCGCCCCCTTTTTATCTAACATACAACCATACATAAGAAATTGTTTGAGTCGCTTAATGTATGCAAGTGTTTGAAGCTGGATGTGTTATTGATTTGAATTAGTAACTTACTTGTTTTTAGAATGATCCAGTAGGCTATGTGCTCCCTTCCTTTCTTATCTTTTCAAGAAATTGAACACGTGATGAAACATGCTTGAAATTTAGAATGCTCAATTTTTAAAAAGTGTATATTTTCTATTTTTTTTTGTAAGGGCATGTATTGCCCAAACTTTGAAATTTTGCCGCAAGTTTTAACTAAAGATTTTCGCTCTAATAGTTCTTTTGAATTAGAAATTTTTGTTCTCTTTCTTTTAATATTTTCAAATCAAGTTATGTATTTGTTTCTATTTTATTAAAGAAAGAAAGTTCAAAAAATTCCTCTTATCTCCAATAGCTTTGTCTTGTTTATGATTCTTAAATTAAATAAAGTGGGTTGTGTACTCTTGATATTGAATAAGACATGGGATAAAGGAATAAGAAAGACAAGTTGTGTACTTGTAAATGTAATACCAGCCCAGACTGCCTTGTGGATGAATCCGATTAAAAGTCTCGAGGGTTGGGGTGTTACGAAGATGGTAGCAGAGCTTAGTCAATAGATGTACTGGGCATGAATGGTTACTCTAATACCAAATGTAGTAGCAGAAACTAGGCTTTAGATGTTTTGGGCTAGAAATAGAAAGTCAAGCCTAACATGTGTCGTTGGGCTAGAATTAAAAAGATTAATCTTATACTAATGGCGATATTAGATTTGGAAAGTATTAGCTCAATTAAGTTTGATCTATGCGTTGAGTTGAAATTAGAATGCCCTATCTTCTATTTTGCAATTAAAAACTATTTTGGAAAGTGTTTTCAAAAAGGAAAGACATGTTTTAAAATATTTTGCTTGGATACAAAGACTGCAAGTCGAGCTGATAGTAGGTAAGCCTTGTCCCGAGTAAAGCTAAACATTGATAGTAGAAAACGCAGTTGCTAAGCAGATTTTGGTCTTGCCGCCTGATTTAGAGGTTGTTCCACCAGCTTGTACGAGTGGTTTGAGTTGTTAAACACCATTACTTTCTATAAAAGAAAATTAGCAGGTGGAAAATTAGGGCATGAAATTTACTAGAAGTAAAAAAAGATGCCAAAAGTGTATCTTAACTAGACAAAGGTTGTGAGTCGACCAAATTGAAACCTTAGTTCTAGGGAAGTGACCTTAGGTAGAAACATGGATGAAACGGTAGATCAAAAGCTAGAAGCTAAAAATGTGTTAGAGCAGAATTATTGTTTGGTCAAGACACGAGATCAGAAGATTATGTGTCTTTAGTTTCTATGTAGTATGGGATGAATAGGAATTCATGGGTATGGAGGAAGCCTAGACTCAAAGAATGACGGGCCATGTTTGGTGAATGATCGATAACTTTCGAAGAACTTGTTTATCTAGGCTTGGTTGGTATGGGACGATCAGATATAGTGGGCTTGGAAGACCTTAATTATCAAGACATTTGCAAAATTGTTTGGGTGTGGCAAGTTTTTGAATGAAAGTCTAAGTGGAAGGCGTAGAGTGGTATGAGAGACTTGAAACTAGAAGCTTAGATGGAAGCTTGAAATTTTTTATGCCAGCATGAACTTATATGATTGTTTGAAAAACATGCTTGATTTTTTTATATGTATGTCATATGGAACCAAATCCTGTACCCAAGAACAAAAAGAACCTATAAGCATAAATTGTTAGACCATTGAATAAATTGAGAAACCAGAGACATGAATCTAGAGTCATGATAGTATGAATGTTTAACGGGGCAGATACTGACAAGGTGTTAAATTTATAGACAATGGCTAGAACAAGAAGATATGCTACCCAATCCACCACTTTAACGAGATAGAGCAATGGGATCAAGACTACCTGCTGGCATGGAGGCTTGAATGGAGAATATGATGAATGAAGTTGTTTTGAGGGTTATGGATTAACTGATGAGGGTTCTACCCTAGATATTCCCTCAAGTAGTATCTCAACCTCAAGAGCCTAAGCTCATCTAGGTTCAGCAGCCAGCATCAGTGACCCAAGCTCCCAAACGTCAAAGATCTCAGGAAGATCTGGATGATGAGAAGCATAGGAAGATGCTAACGGAGCTATAGAAGCTCCACTCTCCACATTTTAAAGGTACAATTGACTATACCAAGGCGAACCATTAGTATCAAGAGATGGAGCATTTCTTAAACTCCAATTTTACTAGTAACTAGCAACTAAGGTGGATGAGATTTCTCAAACTCCAATTTTACTAGTTTGGATTAATAACATGTTCTTGCATGTTTTAATATCAATTTATCATGCATACTTTCTGATTTCATTTTCATTATTCATGATTCAAATTTCAT
>JAJIYU010013695.1:0-13688 GCA_030144865.1 Tinospora cordifolia
GAAGAAGCATTTCTATTGTATATAATAGAGACAATAAATATGTTATATATTAACTACTCTAAAAAAAAAATTATTAAAAAGAGCAACCCTCACCTTGTTGACATGTGCAATGATGCTAGGTAAGAGGTATCTAACCCAAGCCAGTGGCATCTCCGACCCAACATCAATATAGCACTGAGTTAGAGATGCTTAAGGATGTCAACAAACACAACAGCATATAATAAAACACATTGTATTATAAGCTAAGAAACTTAACTTTTCTTTAAAAAATTGTTGATAATACTAGTCAAGTTTTTTTTTTATTTTGTTTCTTTTTTTTATTTATAGATAGAAATAATTGCTTTTGGCCAAGTTAAGAAAAGTAAGACAGCAGATTCCATTAGAAAAACATAAATGATAGGCCCTACATTATTTTTTAGCAAGGACATTAACTTCAATTATTCAAAATCTTATGAAAAAATAATGAAGAAAGCAAATGGCAGTCCTAAAATTTGCCAAAAAAAAAAAATAGCAGTCCAAAAAAATTATTAACTTTAGACCACATAAATATAGATTAATTGAAGAATATAAGCAACTCAAAAATTCAAAAACTAGAACTGGGCCACACATGATTTGTGATCCAAAAACTAGAATAAAGTGCAACCATATAAAAACTCACAAAATAAGCTGCATTTGCTCTGCAATCCAAAAACAAGAATAGAAGTTAAAAACAAACTTGAAAAATGATTTTTTTTTTAATTATTCTGTAAAGAAACTTGTTTATTAACAAAAGGTCTTAAAAAAAATTGTTATTAAAATCTTATAAAGCAAACAAGCCTTTGATGTTTTCAAACTTCCAAGGTAGATAAAACAATATCCAAATCACACCAAAAGTGACCTACATTTTGCCATTTCTTAGAAACTTTTTGCTCTTTTTTCTTTTTCTGTAAATCTTGAGAAACTATTTTAAACTAACCAACCCAATTTCTGTGTTTCTAAATTTTCAGACAACAATCTGTACCCAAATCAGAAACCAAATTGAGATTAAATTTTAAGGATACTTTTTGTAATTTTCTTTTTTCTTTTTTCTGGACAGGTTGTTTTCAGAAGAACATATCAGAAAACAGTTTTAGAATTTTGTCCACCAAACATGTTTCTCATGTTATCAAGCTTGGGATAGAGAAAATTGCATCAACCATTGCCATTGACTGGAGTATAACTTAAAAGGATTTTTTTAAAGACTACAACTTCAACTTCGTTCCTATGAAGTTGCAAAGAACAGAAGCTTACCAAGGTTAAATCATGATAAATCATCATGGTAGAGATGAAGGCCAAGGCCTAGGCGAGCGCAAGCTCGACGAAATGCCATTCCTTCTGCCTTTTGTACTGGATCTCCATAACTTGTGTCATTGACAGAGGCAGTCCCACTTGATTCCCTATAAATCTTTAGAAAATGTAATTTAAGTCAGAATATAACTGTTCATTCCCAATTTTAACAAAATATAACTGTTCACTCCCAATCAGATATTGTCAGTAACTCGTCAAATATGTGTCGCACAGATTAACATATACGAGCCGGGAGCCCAATTAAGTATTGTCATATGCAACCAAGAAAGAAAACACAAATGCACACAATGATTCAGAAAAAATGTTGGCAGATTCATACATCTAAAGAGCAACCAAATTGGTTCTTAAAAAAAACCAAACAGCTGCTTTCAATAAGCTTTTGGAAGAATAACTCACTAAAATGGACCTGGTAATGACCCATCAGGAGTTCTATCTACTTAGAAGGTGAAGCTTTTTAGCTATTTATGAACAGAATGTTGCCAAGGACAATAACTTGCCTAATTTTATGTTCAAAGGGGATCTTCAAAATTCTCTTAACTTTAACAGAGAATAGTCCTCCAGACAAAGGTGACTACGGTGGTGAAGACATAAAAGCTAGTATTACAAGTCTCCCTACCATGTTGCAAGAAATTTACTTCAAATAAAGATTCATGTATCACATGGATAAAGGATGATCCGTGTTTGGATGGTCTCAATCTTTATCAATGATGTAAATGAAGCTTTTCTTGTTACTTTTGGTAAGAAATGAAGATTTTTCATGATCATTAATGGAAATTAGCCATTTTATTAAAAACCTTACACAATTGTTGTTTGTAATCAGCAATAGATTACTCAGATCCCACAACTAAAATGGAGCCTGAATATTCATATCTTAATACATATTGTTCTTTGTTTCCTTTTAAAGAAAGGAGAGGTTGAATGTTGGGATTCTAAGACTACTAATAGTTCAAGGGTCTCATATAAAAAGCTAATTGTTACGGAAAAAGGGCTCAGAAGCCTCTCAAGTAAGCAAATCCAATTACGCAAGCCAGACATAAATATGAAAAATGAGGTAAACAATTCAATGATAGCAGCCAATCCCAACCAAACATGTTACTTCCTCTGGTAAATAATTAATCTCCTCAAATGAAAGATGGTCACTCCATAATACTTTTCAACTTCAGTTTGTCGAGTACCTTTTCATATCTGTTATGTATAGAAAAGGCATTGACTAATATTAACATTGGGAAAAAAAAAAATTCTTCCACCTGATGTTGACTAGATTATCTAATGTTGAATTTTCTAAAGTTGTGTTTTATGTGCTGAATCTTTTAATATTGACTTATAATAAGGTCTAACTGTTAACTTGACCAATCTTCCTCCTCCTAGACCTAAGCCTGAAACTGCAAGCCTGATGCTTAGCAAGCAGAATTTGAGAGGAACTTAGTGCTATCTAAACGAAATATTTTAGTATACCAGGAAAATTAGTAAGTGAAACAGCATGCCAGACGGTTATTTATATGGAAAAGATATCATGTATTGTTGAACCATTATTTGCAAGGAAAAGATTTAGCAAAACATATTCCTTGTCCTCTGTAACAGAAAAAGGGTGGAAGCAAAACAGACAAGGGATCCCACTTACAAATGGCAGAAGTGACTAGTGTCACAAACTAAAAAACAATATGTCCACTCAAAGGCCTGCAATTCCTTGCCTCCCCATGTGAGTGGGCTATAACCACACACAGTCGAAACCTTATGTCAGACTAAAATGATAGGTATAGCATAATGCATTATCTGGGCAAAGGAACAATAAGCTAGTCCCAAGGTTTCCAACAAATGACAGTGGGTCTAAGAAAATAAGGTACAAGAATACGTATATACACCCAAGAAAAATAACGAGTTTAAACTGGTCCCACTTTTGTGAGAACACTTGTTACACCAGTAAATGTACAAACCAGCCCAAGACAATATTCAAAACCTAGTGCTGGGTGGTCTGGGTGCAGAAGTCTAATAACTATTACCATCCATTTTTAACATATATTTGAATAACATTCTAGTCAGAAAAATGTTCAATATAGTTGAGTAGAGCTTATTGTTAATGTCAATTTGATTGCGACAAATCTTTAGCAGTAGGATGAGTTTCCATATTGATATTCTTCATGCTAAAAGATAATTCTTAAAAACAAAACCACTTCAAAGCTTAAGCCAAATGAAATTATTATGTCAAATATTATGCACCCACTTTTAGCGATATTTAACAGTATCATTCAAAATAGCATAACCTCTTCGTCTTAGGCACTTTCACTTTAATGCCTCAGGCTAAATGAAAAGTGCACATTGTAAATGGCATTCGTGCAAACACACAACAGAAACTAGAAAATTAAAACAAGGTTTAATTATCTACCTCTGCATCTGTCCCATAAAGTGTAACACGATAAACTACAGAAACAGATTTGCCATCTGGAGAATAAGTGATGCTTCGGACCTCTCCGGACCATTCTGATATTGGTGAGAAAATTTCATTGCTTAAATGCCAAAGGAAAAAAAAAAAAAAAAAAAAAACAGAAAATAGAAGAAGAAAAAAAATTGAAAGGAAAAAAGTTTTCAACGTACCTGGAGCATGTAAGTTCATAATTCGATTCACAATATGCCTGTAAGTAATAAAACATTGTTTAGAAAGTGGCTTGTGTTCATGTATATGACCTCATGCTTCGCACATTTAAGCATGAACAAACTCGTGCAGTCCAAGCAAGTACCTAACATAGAGGATTTTTTTTTTTTTTTTAGAAATAGAAACTATTATATTAATATAATAAATACCTGACATAGAGGATTAAATATCAACCCCATGAACCCATAGTAGAACTTGCATTTGTTAATTTTTTTAAAGAAAAAAAAAGTGCACTCCAGTTCAAGAAACTCCTGCCTTCAGGTTTATTATATGCAACCTTACCTCACATCTCAAAAGGTCATCTCCGTGACCAAACACAGCAACACTTCCCATTTCATTCATTGATATTGCTAGAATAATTACTTAAAAGGCAATAACCTTGAAAGAGCTGAGTTATGTAAGTCAAATAAGCTTGAACTATTTCCTACTTCATGAATCAAATTACTCATTTCTCGAGTATGTTGCAACCATTAACAAATGAATAAGCAAGTTGTTCTTCCAAAATGCTCACTACTGAAAAATAAAACTGTTCATTCTAAAGTTACTTTTTATGTAATTTAAGTAATCTACCTCTTTCTTCTCTCTTACTTCCGATTATGGCACCTGACCATTTCGATTCACACTAAAATTAATTCAAATTTTAAAATCTCATCTTGTTCCGCATGTTGCGGGTTAAGAACAATAAGCTTCTGATTCTAGAAATGCGAAACAAAAGCAAATGAAACTACACAAAGCAAAACATTCAAAACGAAAAGAGTTACCAGGGAATATATTTCATGGAAAAGCCTTCCTCATTTCGGACTCTGATGAAAGAATCAGGAACTTTCTTATTAAGTTCCTTGAGAATCTCCGATAACGGACGGCTGATCCCAGAAGTTGGAACATCTGCATCTTCCGCCTCAACTTCCGGTGCAATCACTTTATTGTCCTCTTTGTCTTTCGCTTTTGCGGACGCCCTGGAAAACGAACGCGAAGTTATCGACCACGCTGACTTGAGGTGGGAACTAGAAGGAGAAGAGGGAGAATAATAAGCTTTATTAACCAAGCTTCTGGTTAGTGACGCCATTGATGCTACTTTCAAGCTCTGCCTCGCAAAACCCTTTTTTCAAGGGCTTTTGATTTTTAACATTTGGGCTTCGTTATTACAAGCTTAATATTGTAGCGCGCGCGCCAATTTTGGTCAATAGGACCGGCTCGGAGGATGTTCGCCAAAATTTGTTACGAACCGAAAAGCTCGAACCGGTTCAGTGTGGCCCAACGGACGGGAGGTTACACAAACAGGAAAACGCATCTTAAAAATTAAAAAGATGAAAAAAAAAAAACTACACAATAATACTAAATAGAAGTAAAAGTATTGTTAAAAAAAAAAATTGTTCTTTCTATCAATGATATTTATGAGATATAAAATTACTTTATGCAGATTTTGTGTACATAAGTTACATCAATCATTTACACAATATAATAAATATATTAAAATATGTAAATAATTTTATTAATTTAGATATTATGATATTTAATTAATAGAAGCTACAAGAAAATAAATTTTAAGAGTTTAATATATATTAAAATAAAGACATTCAATATATTTATAATGTTACTGGCATTTGTTAAATCATTTTGAAATTATTGACCAACTAAATCCGACATTTACTTAAAAATAATGTGGCAAACTTTAAAAACTATATTAACAAATATATTTAAAGCATTATTTAAATAAATTAAAATTAATAACTTAGGAATAAATAAATATGACTAACAATTATATTCAATAGATATATTTGCATTTAATCCATTGAATGTACGCAATATATAGTCCGAGTATAAATATGTTATTAACTTGTAGAAAAAATAAATGCGCTATTGGACATGTAATAGCATTTTTTTCCTCTGAATTAAAAGAAAAAAAAAGCATTTTTAACGCTAGATTAGCATTTCCTTAAATAAAATATGTTCATACTCACCATTGAATAGCCAGTCTAGAACATATCTTATCACTGTCCCCTACACACTATGCCGATGCCAGGCCGAACACCGATACGCGTAGAGCACATTAGTCTCATCCGTGCAAATGTATTAACAAAGATACCATACCACACGAAAAACTGAAAAAAATAAAATAAAATAAAATAATCAAACAAATGAAACATTCTCCAATAAGCAGTTTTTTCGACAACTGATGTTTTTCAATTAAAAAAAATATATATTAAGAGGACAGTTTCTTTTAATTAAATAAGCTGTCCAATTCTAATACATGGAAACTACTACTCCTTGAATGATTGAAACCATATTAAACTTCATCTTCACTGACTAGTCGTCCAAAGAACACAAGAAAAAATGCCAGGAATTCCAAAATAATGCAAATAAGAGAATCTATAACATTAACAAAACTTGTATGGTGTGTCATTCGTAAAACAGAAATGCATGCTGCAAAACTCGTCAGGCACCCTGGTGTCTAGACTCCTACCATCACTCTTAACCGAATATAGGGTGCAGCGGAACACGCATTTCCATCTTCTTTAATAATTACGCATTTCCTTCGCACCGCTCAAATCAAAACAAGGGGACGCATGCATCACTCAAATTGAGAAAAACTTCTCGGCCTCCATGAGACGCCCCATAAGAAGCCTATTCTCGTTCAGTGTAACAAGTCATGATTCTTCTTCCTCATCACTCTCATCCTGCCCTGCGTTAGGTGTGTCATTTCCAACCTGTCGTCTTCTGTGAGCTGTCAAACAAAAATAAAATTACTTGAGCCCAAGACTATAGAATGCAGCAATTACTACACAAAAGGATACAGATCATATATATATAGCTCCATTAGAGTTGTTCTCAAAGGGGGCAACAAGTTCAAAGGAGAAAAAAGCCATAAAACTTTGTTTTATGGATCACAACAATAATTAGAAAGTGATCAGAAAGGGTCTGAAAATAAACTCAAATTAAAGGTCACATGGTTCTCTTTCCCCATGGTCAAATAAACCAAGTATTAATTCATATTTGCGTTTCATCATCAAAGCCTGAACATTTCTAGGAAAAAAACAAACAAAACAAAACAAAAACAACAACAAGCCCCTTATTCTACTATGCTTGGGGATATGTTTTGTTGTACCCATGTTTCATTACACTATACAACAGCAAGTAACCACTCTGCGTGAGTATTGGAAGTTAGTCAAAGTATTAGAAAACTGGTGGATGAGAGGGCCATCAATCCAAGGGATGAAAATGATTTTGCTAGCTATCCTCTCCAATCTCCATAAAATGTACTGGTAGAGATGTAACTTTTCTGTGAGCAATGCCACTGGATCAACAGCACAGTTAAAAACTGCAGTGACTGATGATTTTGCCTCTTGAATTGAAGGACAAAGGCAAATACAACAGTATATTAAGCAATCATATGTGGTCTGGATGAAAAGAAGGATCAAAGTGACACAAATATTTAAAGAGCGAATGTTCCTAAATTAGTTGGCTTCACTAAATTGCTAGATCAGGGATGGATCTGATCAGACTACAAACAGTGCTTAAAACAAATTGCAAAAACAAGATCATTTAGGCAAAAACATAAACTTTTGGAGACACCACAAGCAGTTATACGTCCAACAACAGGAAATATAGCAGAACCTTTAGATTCAACTAGAAATTCATAGGCCCTTAGTAAATTAACAAAATAGTTTTCCTCCGGTATTTTATGGGATTTTCATGGAGGTAGAGCCTCTAGAGTCTAGGCCACATACCAGTAAATATAAATAAACAATTAGGTTATTCACTCTTAACTAAACTTCAACGTCTCTCTGTCTCCTCAAAACCTGATAGATTTAGTTCGATCAGTGTCCAAAAAGTATACTTGTTGCCCTTTCTTTACAGAACTTACAGACAAAATTGAACCTGTTCACTGCTGCCCACTTTCCGTCGTAGCTGAAAGGTGTCGGTATAATTGAAATTTATGCAACCATTCGGTTGATCTGGCTAGAACACAACGAAAGGATTTTCCATAGTAAGGCAAGGTTTGCGTCACAACCTATAGGAAAATATCAAGCTTAAGCCAGCTCTTGAGTTTTGATTTATCATTAGCCAAGTGTTTTCACTTTCAGATTGGTGAAATTGAAACAGTTGCATGTATTCAGGTAGGGGTCTCGTGATCTGGTGATTATCCTCTAATGTAGTTTTATTTTATAATATATATATAGTTGTGCATTGTCCTAGACGAAGGGATGGGGATCGCAGGCCTATCTTCCTCCCAAAGATGAATACCAATAACCAACCATCCCAAAGTTTGGTGGAGTAAAAACTACAATCACAAAAAAGGTAATCAACCATTTCCCCATCCATCTTATATTTGGGGGAAGAAAAAAGAGAAAAAAGAAAAATGGAAAAGAAAAGGAGATAACAAAGTTGAGAGAGTTACATTCTAAGGAAAGGACCTTCTCCTCATTATTCAAACATAAATCACCGAACCGCTGAGCAACCTTCTCCCTTAGTATACACACATCTTCCCACCTCACTAATTTATTTTACCCAAGTTTTCCACTCCAAAAGAGGGTCTTGAATTGCTTCTCAATATGCTTAGCAACCCCCATTGGGAGGTGATAAATGGATAGGTAACAGGATGGCAATGCTAAAAATATTCCTTGAATAAGAGTAAGGCAACCCCCTTTAGAGAGGAACACTCTCTTCCAAACAGCATTGCTCTCGAAGTTCTTAAATTCATCATTTTCTCTTATATGTTATTGTTTTCTCACTGTTAACTACATGGCCATCATGTTATAGATCTTTTATCAAGTAATTCACAACCATTTTCTCTCTTGTTGGCATATGTCTAGGTATCCTATCATGTCTTTTCTTCCAAGTCTCTACATAGGTAAAAATCATATAGGAGTCTCTCTTTTAGGTCAAACTGCACCTTTCCATTTGGTTTGTTTTGTCGATAGCTTTTGTATAAAACAGAAGAAAGCTGTTATTATCACATACTGCATCAAACAAAGATCTAAAAGAAGAATGGATAGATAGCCTTTAAAAGCCCATGGGGGTTGTTTCATCAACTCATCAATATTTTTATTGCCATGCAGTTGTGATTCAGAAATTCTGGGCCACAGTGATACTAGACCTTGTCACTCCTAGAGCTTCTACGTTAATAGGAACTTGACTCTTAAAAGAAACTGGTCTAAGTTTACCTTCTTTTTGACCTTTCATGCAGACTTGAAACAACAGCAGACAAACATATTTGGATCCTTCTAGACTAGAGGAACCTTTTACATGAAACTGAGTTGACCAGCACTACCTACTTTTCGCCTTTTTCTTTAATATGGAATGCTCATGTGCCCTCTAATAATTACATCTTTGGGTGGGTTACCGTTCCAGGTTTTTGAATATCACTGACATGCTTCAAAGAAGATTGAGCATCTTGGCCATTTCCCACATTGGTGTTGTCCATTTGAACAAGCTGCCAAGACTTGTGATCACTTTGTTCACTTGGTGGTGCTCCTTTTTTTTTTCAAATTTTTTGAAGGAGATGGAAGGACTATTTTACTTCTCACCCCCCTCTCAGTGTGAAGTGTTGTTGAGATATCTTTATTACTTATTTAATGACGGTGGACTATAGGGGAATTATCTTGTTTGTTATAGGAGCAACATGGAAAAATTTTGAGAGAAGATTATTATAATGTTGTCGGAGCATGGGATAATACTCATTTCTCCACTTTGCATGAGCTACTGTCTTGCAAGTTATCAAAGGGTTATAACTTTAGTGATTGGTCTAGGAGTTGTGATAGTGTGCACCTATTTCTTCATTTGCTCCATATTTTCAAAGATTTAAGCAGACCTCTTTCGTATTTCTCACTACTTCATAACAATCTTTTACACTGCATGAAAAGGAATGACTGCACCTTATAAACTAGAGAGAGAGAGAGAGAGAGAGAGAGAGAGAAAATAAATGCAAAACTTAATCATATGTTCAAATAAATAAATAAAAAGTATGTCTATAAATTTCATAAGACACCTAAGACCATACTTAATTGGAAAGAGACAATAAGTTAGAGAAGCTAAATTACTCACATTTGAAAGAGGAACCAGCAAGACATGTTAACCTTGATTTTGTGTTTGCCTCTACCAATGCTTTTGGTTTCTCCTTTCCAGCCATGCGCAAATCCCAAATTCGTATTACACCATCTGATGAAGCAGATGCTACAATAGATTGACCACTAATATCATCATTAGCTTCTCCTCTGCTATTAAAAACAATAACACCCTTCACTCGAGTTGAGTGTGCATTTTCCAAGCAATATGCAACCTTTCCACTGGTTGTGTCCCATGCTGTAATGCTACGGTCTTCTCCACCAGTAATTAGAAGACCATTCTGTCAAATACATAAAGAAATGATTTTTAAAAAAAAAAGTAATTGAAATTGTAATAGAGAAGTATATGTCAAATCTTGTTTGGTCTAATCAAACTATCAAAGAGCCAGTGCAATTTAGATCAATATAGAATATGGCTAACAACTTGCATAATTCTGATTTCTTTTTTTTTTTTTTTTTTGACAGGACAGTTCCATTGTTATCACATATTTTTCTCTTAGGGGCATAGTTATTCTTGCCACAGACTATAGCTCTTATTTTCAAACAATCCTAGGGCATATGCACTTAGTGCTAGCAACAGCTTGTCAAGGCATCCCCCGGCGAATGAATAGACCATTACCTAGGAATTCTTACCTCCAGTCACCAAGGAAACTCTCTGGGCAAGCAGTAGGACTTCCATATACCAAAAATACTAAAAGTACATATGAATCAGACATGCAGATGGTGGAAAGAGTTTTTAAGATAACATCAGTGTAATTTAGCATTTCTAAATTAAGCAAATATCCTTAATACGATACAAAGAACCTGGTGTTTTTAAAGCCAAACACACACAACAACTAGTCCATTGCTAAAGCCATCTACAGCTAAAATATATGGAGTGGACTTAAGGTAGTCTCAATTTTTTATTTTTTATTTTTTGGAAACTTAAGTGATCAATATAAATGCATATAACATAATGTTCATTTGTCTTCCCATCAATAGATATATGATTGTATATCCTAAAAATTAGTTTAACGTTTACTTTAAATTTATATTTCCATAATGCAAGCTATCTTTCTCTTTACACTTTTTCTAATATTAATTTTCAATTCTATTCAATTATATATAAAAAAAAAAAAAATTCTTACCGCAAGCATTACTTCATGCATGACGCTTAAAATCAATAAACCTTCACACTTCCCCAACTTGTATTTATGGTTTTTTCTTCCTTTTAGTTTTGAATTTGTGGATACAAAATTTAAGTGTATATATGTCATTGAAGATGTATGTAAATTTATACAATGGGTTTGTACCTAAAAATTAATTATCTATTTAGGCTTCAAATAATTATTAATTTCATGGCATAAGAACAGCAATGCCTTAATATAAACAATCATTTGAGCAACAAAGTTTCTAAATAAAAAACAAAAACACATTAATTGAGAGCACGAACTCAACAGGGACCAAAAGAGACCCTCAAAAGATACAATCAACAAATTAGCCCCTTTTAAATACAAATTCCCAAAGATAATATTCAAGGATTTATGCTCAACAACTCAAAACTCAAGTCTTACTTTAATGATGTCACGCAATAATGGTGTCTAACCACCTCGTTGATACCTTGAAAACATTGAGAGAACCTTTGTAGACATACACACATCAGATTTTCAGACACGGTTCTTTTAAGATGCAAAACATCTAAATATTTAATATTGCATACAAAAGAATATCATCTAAACTAAATAATTTATTAAGAATTTATACGCTATAAGTGATACGAATTGGCTGGAACTGCAATAGAACTGCTAACAAATAAATTGGACCAATGGGCAATACTGCAAGGAGAAAAAAAAAAATTGAAGTGTAGCGTTTGTCTCTGTCAATTATGAAATACTCTGAACTCTATTGGTTATGCTTATAAGTTGCTAAATCAATACCATTACCAGTGAAATTCATGTCTATAAACACGTTGCAAACAGAAATTTTCATCAAAAGTCACTACTGTGCACCAGAAACTCCTCAGCCGCCTATACCTACCAAAAGTAACTGTTGAGTCTGTAGTAAGCTTTAGTTAATGCACGGGTTTAAGAGTTTCTAAATGTATAAACAACTCTAGTACTACGGAATAACCACCTTAGCACTAATAAACAAATTTAAGGTGAGGGAATTGAAAACTAACAGCGGCATTTGCAGCACAGAGAACTCTCTTCTGGTTTTCCATCTCGCAAATCAATTTCGCATCCTCCGATTCATGGACCGAAATTTTCTCCTCCTTAACCATAAAGAACTTGTTCCCTTCCAAATCAAACCTAACAATCGAAGCTTCCTTATCCAACCTGCACGAAAAGCTCTTCCTCCCTCTCACAAGATTCAACATCGCTAAACACGAATCTCTCCCGACCGTTAAAGCTAATTTCCCCGATGGATGCACGCCAAGATCGTTAACCCCTTTCTTATGAACCTTGATGCTCTTCAGATGAACAAAAGGATTGGCGTCGTAGATACGAACGATGCCGTCATCGGAAGCGCTGAAGAGATTGCGAGGAAAAGAAAATGACTTGTGATTGTAAAACGAGAGGGATGTGACAGTTCCAGCGCCGTTAATTAGAGTTTCAACCTCGGCAGACGAAGAAAGATCGTAAATTTTGATGAAGTCGTCGAAGCCGCCGGAAACGGCGATTGGGCCAGAAACTGCGACGGATTTAATAGCGGAGAGATGAGATTCGTTTGAGAAAACGAGTTTCAGGCTTGGAGATCCGGAGGTCCGGACCTTAAATGCCCATGTGACCTTCTCGTACGAGCCCGCCACAAGAGCCATGGCGTCTCTCCCTAATCGCTGCAGAGATTTTTGCCGGGAGAAAAAGGCATTTTTTAGGTTTAAGCGTGTGCAGCGGCGGTCTGGGTCGAACAGGAAGGATATGGATTGTCGAGCCGACCCGACCCGATTCGCGGAACCGAGTCGAACCAAGAACGACTGCCGTTCGGTTCGCTTGGGCGAAAAATCAACTAATTTTCAGTTTTTTTTCATTCCCAACGTTGTAGGACTTTCCCGTCAAAATATAAAACAAAAAAACAAAAAAACAAAAAAAAATCAAAACAAAACAAAAAAGAGGACTTTAAGATAAAAGAAACTAATAACTTTGCAGTGAAACTTTTTCTATCCATAATACATTTAAAACTTTTATTTCATTTTTATTTTTTAAATAATGTTTTATTGTTAATCTGTTAAAATTGCTATTTTATAATTTAACTAATGTTTTATACCTTATTTTTTATGGTGGTTCTCCGTCCACCCATTATCAACTCGGTTAACCCATATTCTTGCAAACTCGTATAAAAAATTATTATTGTTTTACAAAACAACTTTTTTCAATAAACCAACCCATCTTTTTGTTTATTCATTTATTTAGGTTGTAGTGTTTACTTACCTTATTTTGTGTTTATTTATTTGTTTGAGTTACTTTATCTAGAATTTTAAAGCATTTTTCTGTATCCAATATTTTTTTTAAATAGGGAATTATTTTTTTTAAGACATACAAAAATAAATAGGAAAGTAGAAAATAAATACAATTTCTTATGTCTGAAACTTTGGAACTAAAAACTATATTTAAATTTTTAAAATACAATATAAATTAATAAATATACAAAAAGAAATATAGTTTGTCGGT
>JAJIYU010013696.1:0-13689 GCA_030144865.1 Tinospora cordifolia
TATTATTGCATGATGCTCTTAGTCCAAGTTAATAATAGATATTGTCAAGGTAAAGCTTGATTTATCTGTACAAGCCACATATATCGATGTATAAGATGAATATAATACACACAGAATTACAAATATACAAACGGACATGTATGCACGAACATGTGTGCATGTATTGGGCACCTTAAGCTGAATTTAAGCAGAGCTATACCCATTTTTTCAATAAGCAAAAACTATAGTTCTATGAATTTAAAATATCCGATTCTATCATTAATTGTTCATACAGCTTGTCAACTTCAAACATTAGATGCATAATAACTTAAAGATGAGTTCCATGGATAAATTCATGTAAACTGCAAGGTAGAGCCTCAATACTTGTATAAGGTTTGCGTTGTTGTTGTTGTTGTTGTTGTTGTTGTTGTTGTGTGTGTGGGCGCAAGCGCATGTATGTATGTGCACGCGCGTGCATGTTTGTGTGTGTGTGTGTGTGGTGGTGGTGGGTGTAGGGGTTTTCTTTTAGCATATACAGTTCCTTATTTTTCCACTCATAAAATCAACACAATTCTCTGTTTCTTGTCCAAAAAGAAAATTATATTAAATATACCTGCTCCAGAAAAAGTCTCAATCTGAAACCCATGTTAATATTGTTGACAAATATTAGGATCTTTTTCTGAACAAGTTCCAACTTCAGGAGAGCTAGTATGTGAAGTAGCTTATCCTGAGCACTGCAGGAAATCTGAACAAAATACAGTCAAAGACAGTCAAACTTTACAGTGAGCTATTGGCTGACGAGAAATATGAACTATGAAGAAACACAAGATAGCTCTTTTCAAAATAACAAATTAAAAAAAAAAAATTGCATAAACAACCAATACTTTATGCAGGAGAAGAGAGGGGAATTGGGGGATGGTTTCTATAAAGATTTGAATATGCAATAATTACCTGAAACAGACCTTTTTTTTTTTTTTTTTTACTTTTTTAATTTAACTCCTAACAAGTGAATGCTAGATAGTAAACCTTACCCAAAACTGTTGAACATTTTTTGGGATGATCTCATCCCTAGATTCCCCAACCTCTGGTAAGGTTAAAATGATTGGCTTGTGTAGCAAAAAATTCTTCAACTTCTCAACATCAGCACTGATAAGTATATACAACAGTGAAAATTAAATATAAGTCAACAAATGTAAACTATAAAAATAAGGAAGGAAACTGAGACGTTCAAATAATAAAATAGATAAACCTAAGCCAGCTGTAGTATTTGGGATTGACATAAAAAAAGTAAGAAAAGTGAAGGGGACTCTCAGAATATAATTGATGTTGTCAATTTCTAGAGCTACAATTATTAATCAAAATATTGCACACGATTGTCCACTACAAGCACAAGTGAAAGAGGCTTGACAAAGCAAAGTTACAGAAAGATGAGTAATGTGATTAAACTGGAACAATCTTCAATAAGACACGACCACCTTAACAAGTTATATAGGGCATTACAAGAACTACTTGATGGACTTAAAATGTCAACTTGATTTGAATATATATATATATATAGAGAGAGAGAGAGAGAGACAGAGACAGAGAGAGAGAGAGAGAGAGGTAACCCGAGCTTTCGTTTTGTTTGATTTTTATATCAGATTAACCTAAAGAATTTGTCCATTATTCCAAATGTAGAAAAAAAAAACAATCTCAAGTCTCAACATTGAGGAACAGAATCCCAAAGTGCTTCCAAAAATAAATGAGAAACAGAATCACAAAAACGAATTCCAAAAACAAACCTTGATGTTGCAGACATAAGAAGGCACTGGCAACGGCGAGGAATGTGAGGGATAAGTGCTTTCAAATCCTCTTCATAACCATATGATAAAAGTAGGTCTGCCTGAATATCAAAAATAATAACTCAAGAACAACTCTGACAATCTATATAAACAAACATTGAAATGACGGATGCAACCAATATTAAAAAAAAAAAAACTAAAAAAAGAAAAAGAAAGAAAGAAAAATGTCATAAAAATGCCATTGGGAAATAGAGGGATTAATTACATTATTAATAAACATAAGAAAGGTCAGCTATGAAGTTTAATATTACAAATACAAATATCTCGTCAAGGATTATAGACCAAATAGGACTAAGTTGTAAAACTGTAAACTAGACCATTCCAGATTCTATTAAATTTATGACGTTAGCAAAAGCTTGAAATGATGAATATCTATATTATGGACATGAACGAGCAATGGACTAGGATAGTCAACGAATTTTAAATGCTTATAACCAAGCAGTGAAAATCTTACTTCTGTCTATGACATAATTGCAGAATACTCAATTCAACTTGACAATTAAGAGAATAATACATTTCGCACCTCATCTAGCACTAGAAGTGACAATGACTCCTGGATGAACTTGGCTTGAAGAACATCTGCGGACATGCACGTCGAAATGCAAGCTGGAGTTGTCACTAAGATTTCTGGCGGACCAGCCAATGCGGACCTCTACACTCGAATCATAATAGACTAATCGAGTCAATCATAGATACAGAAATAGAGACAGAGAGAGAGACAGAGAGAGAGAGAGAGAGAGAGAGAGAGAGAGAGAGAGAGAGAGGGAGGGAGGGAGGGAGGGAGGGAGAGAGAGAGGGAGGGAGAGAGAGAGAGAGAGAACTCGTAGACACATACCATCTCGGGAACAGGCATGCTACTTGTCAACTGAACGGCTTTCAATTGAACTCTACAGCACTCGATCAGAGATGATACTTCCGAATGAACCTACAAATTCCAACGAATACGACTTTCTAAATTCAGGACTGATGCCAAAATCGAACAATATAACGATGATCAAGACATGCCTGATGGCAGAGCTCTCGAGTCGGAACGAGCACAACGGCACTAGGAGCAGTGTTGTTCTTCGAATTGCATTCTGAAAAGAGCTTCTGAAGCAAAGGAAGTAGGTAGGCATAGGTTTTTCCTGAACCGGTTTTTGCTCGGGCAACGACATCCATGCCTTCCTACACAGATTTTGGGTTTATTTATTTATTTATTCTTTATGGTAAGCAATTGAATAAAAATACGAACTTCAGTTGATTTCAATGAGTTTAATGTGAAGAACAAACCAGAATCAATGGAATGGCAACGCTTTGAATCGGTGTCGGTTTCGAGATGCTTTTCTTCGTGAGAGAACGGATTAGACGAGGGTCCAATCCCAGCTCTTCAAAACTTTTTTCCTCTTCTTCTTCTTCGTCTTGGTGTCTTCCGTTTTCCACGCATAGCGAATTCTCTAGGGTTTTAGCCATTACGCAGTAACAGGTTTTCAGAATCAAACAGCCCAACTTCTAAGAATCGACGTTATTCATTTAATTCACTGACACATCGTAGAATTGTCGACAGAAGGATGAAAATAGACCGATAAATTCCTCAAATATATATGTATACAACGCGATCCTGTGAACTGACAAGAGGAGTCTTTGAGTCCAGCGTGCACAGCGCAAAAAGAAAGATATGTTTAGGGTTTTTCCATATCTGATGCAATTCTTATTTCAGCCCAGCCCGGCTCTCCATGTCTGGGCTCAGGGTGCGATCCCAAGGTCCTCTTAGATGTCCCATCTTCGGTCTTGCTACTACTGGTGGCTCACGCACATTACTAGCGGCTTGAAATTGAATGTACAGCCCAGCCCAGCCCAGCCTTTATAAACTGAAAAATAAATAAACAAAACAGAAAGGTTTCCTCAGCCTAGCTTCAAACTTTTTTCCAAATTATTAAAAAAAAAAAAAAAAAGAGTTAACACCAATCCACAACCGCAAAATGTTATCAAACACCATGGATGTTACATCATGTCATGTATTTTTAGGTTTACTTAAAATTGTAATCTCAATTAACTATTTCAATTAACATAATTGACTTAAGAGGTTAATATCACCATGTCTTTAGCAAACTAGTGCTGATTTTGTTTTAAATTTTCATAAAATTTATCAAATCAACTAGAACGTTGTCACAAGTCTAACACAAACCGATTGTGTTTAAATGGAACATTAGATACCTCAATCAAAGTCATTTTCAAATATTAAAGTTAGTCACACCAATCAAAGCAGGATACATCATGTAAATGATTAGTGGAAACTTTTCATTAGGTCTCTTAGTTAGCAAATGGATTGTCTTTTAATTTAATGAAAACTTATTATATGGGTTTATTTTTATTTTTCTGAGACAAGCAGCTTCAAAAATAGATATGTTGCTCATGCACCACATAGAAAGAAAATTTATAATACTGCATTGGACTATTAAAAAACAAAGAGAAACTTGGTTCCGTTCCAACCCGCATGAGGGAGAAGAGACCGAGAAGAGAGATGAAAAAAAGAAATGTTAGAAAAAGAGAAAAAGAATAGAAAATGGAATTCTCCTACTTTTTTCTGTCATAATAGAACACTAATACACACACACGGGAAGGCGAACACCACACTAGAGCATTTGTAGTTTAAATGACGTATGTCATGACCACTTGTATAAAAAAAATGAAAAAAAAGACAATTTTATGCATGATTAAGTAGTCTACTCCGAGTTTTTTTTCTTTATGTAAATGTTATTAATAAATTTGTTGGGTGTAAAATATGAAACTTAAGAAATATGGAAAATGGAAAGAAGATAAGAATAGAACAAAAAAGGTAGAAATACATTTAAAAGGGCTAGAAAGAAAAGTACATAATCTAAAAATGATGAATTATGATATAACAACTTCTGCTTAGATTCATTTTTCTATCCAAACTATATCCATTGAGGTCATGAGCTGATGACATTTGAAGAAGAAAGATTGGAGAGGAGTTTCCAAGTTAGAGTGTGAAAAAATAGGGTGTTATCCATCCTAAAATGGGGGTTGAACATATCATGTTCACCATGGAAAAAAAATATGACAGTTTGTAACTATGTTTAAAATTCATTTCCACCCTCTAAATTGATTGGATTAATGTTATGGCTTAAATGGATCAAAACTAGGAATATAGAAATAAAAGGGTTCTTTTCTCTTCTTTTTCAGACGATGAATCAATCTTTTTCCTAGTGAAAAACTCTTTCGACGAATTTGTAGAGATGTTGGCCTGCCTCCTGCCAATGGGATTGACTTAGATAATGAAAATCCCTTTATTTGTGGTGAAACACAAGTATTAGTGCCCACATTGATGCCTTTCTGTTACTATGGTAGTAGGTCACCACCTAAACGCTATAGGCAAGTCTTGGTTGGTGGTAAACGCATGGCTTCGCGACTTTAACGAGGGGTTTGTTTTGTTAGATTTATTAGTATTGCCATAGATAATGAAAATCATGGATCAAAGGTGCAAATGATAACGAAAAATCAAGAAGAAAGTAGTTGCAAAATTGTTTTGTGTAGTGTTAAACTGAAAAAAAAAAAAAAAAGATGATGAAGCATAAGTTGACAAGATCTCACCCGATCAAATGTCACGACCCCTTCTTGGGTTATGACACGACCAACATAGAATTTTTAAACATGTTACATGTTAACATTTTAGAAAATATCATAAGTCATCTTGGATACTCAACTCTTGGAAAAAATACACTTTGATAGTCTTTCCAAAAAAATTGTCATATCATCAAATTAAATATCGTTTAGTAAACCATAATTAATATCTACAAAATATTCACTCATTCCATATTAATTAATCTATCAACATAACATCTATAACCTAAGCACACAATCATCTAGATGATGAGATATACATATTAGGTGGTTTAATTGTATATCAAAATAATATATAAATATTACAACTTAGACATCAAACATTAAATCATATGTTCAAAAAGAAACTTGAAAAGCATACAATTATTACTCTAATGTCTTTCATTTTTCCATTTGCTAAAACCGGCAGAAAAATAATTAAAAATAGGATAAGCAAACAAGCTAAGAAAATATTCTAACTTATGACATCACATAGACATAAGACACATAAAAACATAGAATTTTATTGGGAACCCTCCAACGACCAATCGGCACAAAGCTTGATGCATCAACCAACCTTGTCAACTCGCCCAACCGCTATTAAGCCTCAGCCACTCAAATCCTGAATTATTAGAGTAACAACAAGTGATATTAAGTGTAGTACAGCAGAAACAAATTACATCACTCAAAGAACAAAAGCAGTAGTTGTACTCTTTAATTACAGCAGAAGGTGTTATATATTTTCTGTACAATAGTGATTTATACGATACACTCTAACCTAGACTATCTTGACCCTGTTCCATCACTACACCTTTCCTCTTATCCAACTAGGATGGACTTGTAAAAATATTATAGAGAGTAGTGAGCCCAAATAAAACCATGGGGTTCAGTAAGTAATAACATAATTGTGGATTCATGCACAATCTTAAGACAAGAATACCAATCGTCATCAAATAACAATAACATGATCATGATCATTCATTGATAAATCACATAAGTCCAACCTCATAACTCTAACAAGCCTAGTAGTCCAATATTAGGAAGTTAAGTTTGCCAGCTATTGCTTACAATTAGGATTACACTCTCAAATCCAAGCAAGCCTCAAAAATCTAGAGTTAGCGCAAACCTCAATAAATCATGCATCTCATGCCAATAAAACCACATATGCAACATTTGAACAAATGTTAACATAATACAGATGCTCAAGCCAATAAATTAAAGAAACTACTCATAGCTATATGTTACTTCTTCTCTTTTGACCTCAAAGTCCTCGAGTCCTTCAAACCTTGATCACATTAATTGTGTCAATCACACTAGTTCATATACATTTTTCTTGTATGCAAAGTTTACAGGACAATTAGGAATGAAATCTTGGTCAACTCTTCAATCAATTGGTGTTTGTGGGTCAAAGTATGTCAAATTCAACTTAGGTGGTCTACTTACTCATGTTTAGGTGTAATGAACCCAAGATTTTATAAAATACTCTTGGATTACTATATAGGCACTATGTACGTTGGGTCTAATGCTATTAGGTCAACTTATAGATTTTTTTTGAGACTTCATTTGAAATTGAATTGATCCCAAATTTGGTGGAGAGTTTCGTCAACAACTTAATTTCTATTGAGAGTTTTCTCACATTTTTCTATGGTCATTTAGTCACTATTTTAAGTCACACATAAGACCTCTATCAAGGTTCAGAATAGACACACAATCTATGTCATATTTTTTCTAATTTCACTGTGACAAATTTACACATTGGGTTGTTGTTAAACCTTTTAGATTATCCATAGATCCCTCATATATTCACCAAAATTTTACTTTGAAATTTTTGGATATCATTGGATATGTGTTTTAGGTCCAAATTTCAAACTCCATTATTGTTGATAGCGTCTACAACTAGGGTATATTCATTAGTTCCATTTCTCATCTTTCCAAACTCAGTTTGCTGTAATTTTTGGAAACTAAGTATTTGGATATTTGAAGTTTCTACACACCAAATTTTAGTCCCATGCAACAATTCTAACATAAGTTTTCATATTTCTAAACTTAAGCTAAAATAGTAAATTACTATCAAATTGTACAAACATGGTGGATTCATGGACTAATTGTAGCCAATCCATTCATGCATTCATGTTACCCATACTATGGTCTATATATGGTCAATATTTCAAAATTTTGGAAACTTTGCAACCTATGTTTCAAGTTCATGTTTATATTTCAATTGAACAATCTCAACTATCAATACCTTGGGCAAGTTTCAACTAACCATATTCCTTCCAAGTGTTAAATAGCTTAACCATCATTACAATGCCTCAAAACCTAGCTCATTTTAATCCTTAAACATCCTACTTTCAAAGTTTCAAGGGTTTATATATCTAGGTTTCCAATTGAATTTATGCTTAACGTCAAAGTTGGCCCATTACACATGGTTTTAGGCAATGGAAAATTATCTAAGCGTTGGACAACTTACAACACCATGTTTTCAGCCTTGTCATGGCACCATTTTAGTCCCCACATCATCAACCATTCACCACAAAAGCATTACAAATCATAAAACTCCTTATTAAATCATCCAATTTGAACATAAAGAACATCAATTCAACTCAAATAATACACAATGTACCTTCACAAATGTAACACCCTCTCTCCACATGCCTAAATTGTTTCAGCGCATTCGTGACACATGCTCGCTCGTTGGACGTCTCTTTCTCTTTTCGTGGGTCGCCCAGAAGGCGGGTGATGTCACGTTATTTTATCTCTTTCGATTTCAATTTTATGAGACAAATACTTCAATGGATTTCATATAGCACATGTGAAATCATTTGATAAAATAAATTAATATCATTAATCGAATTAAATGTTCACAAAATAAAAGGACCCTTGAACTTTATTACATCAAACTGAACATAAAATAGAAATTAGGGTCAAGATGCTTGACTTAAACATTTTATGAATAAAAATTAACTAACTACGCAACATCTATTCAGAAATTTCCTGAAAGGTTAGAAAAGGAAGGGTGAGCTTACATGCACAATGGATCATTCTAAATATTTAACTCATAATTTCAAATCAAATAGAACTTACATAACAAACACTTCAAAAGAATATGTGATTTGAACAGTTGTTTGCTATCAATTGATGTTAAGACCGAAAGAGTTACGCCTCAGTATTCCATATTTAGGGGATGAGGTCAGATTCAGACCTTCAAACTTAGCATCGATGAAGGGGGGTTAAATCAAACCCCTCAGTTCACACCCCAAAAATACCCATTTGGAATACCCATGATGAAAATTCGTTATTGTGTCGATACGTAGTTAATAATTTTTGTTTAATCTCTCATTAGTGATCAACAGTGGCATGATAAATTTTAAGATAACAGTAACTAGCATGTTATAACATGGATCATATCATCACAATCATTCAACATTAGCATATAACCCTAAGCATGCATTTCTAAGCATGACATGTATAATCATAGTATATTTTTAAGCTAGGCAAACAACCATGCACATAATATCTAAATCAAAATAATAAGATAAAATTCTGAAATTACTTCCACTTTCTATTGCTAATCCTTTTGATCTTAGTATTCTGAGCATTTTTTAGTCTTCAACCTTTTTTCTTTACTGAAGGAGAGAGCAATGAGACTCTTTTTCTCTTGAGCTAGAAGAGAAATAAGAAGAAAAATGAAGAAGAAAAGAATAAGAAGACTTTCTTTCTCTTGAGAATGAAGAAGAGAAGAATGAAATGTAATGGCTTGAAGGGAAGAGAAGCATACTATTTATAGGCATTCTTAGCCAAGTACCTCATTTCACTACTGATATTTTAATATATTCCACCTCCTAATTCCACTACTTATATTTTAATATATATATCACTATCCCATTTTACTACTCATATTTTAATATATCCCACTACTCATATTTTAATTTTTTTTACTTGTAAAATTTGTTTTTAACTTTAGCAATTACTTATGAAATAATTAGGATAATGGTTTTTTTAATTACTTTTCATGTGAATTTACCGTTTTACCTCTCAGAAGCAAATTTACCATTCTAACCCTAAGTATTTAATGTGATTTTACAATTTAATGAACTTAATGGTATATTCTTAATATTAGAGAATTTTTTAGGGTATTACAACAAATGGCTCCATTGTACTATGATTCTCGACCAACAAAATTTCTCCTTAATGTCTGAGGCTCAATTGTGTTGTTCTCCTTCTTATCCTCTTTCCAGTAACACCAAAATCACGAATTTTGGTTGAATATGAGTTGAGTTTTAGAGCTTCAAAGTTAGAAGGAAGAGATGAGTAGTTGTAGCAGCACAATGAGAATGGAGGAGAAGAGAATGAAATTGAGTTGATGGGTGTCTTTATAGAGGAGTTGAGGTTGCCACCTTGCTTCCTCTCATGCCACTTCTCATTCCTTTCTCGTCTCACAATGCCAAGACTTGCTCGAGAGACTTAATAGCCAAGTTTTCTTTCAAGTGGAGAAGAAATCAAGTAAGAAATCTCACCCCTCCTCTAAACTCATCAAACATACTGGCCAATACTGTCGTTATATTGGGCACAATTTTTTTTTGGGCTTCTATTTTGATTCCAATTGTGTCCCATGGGATGTTTCATTACAAATAACCTTTATTTAGTTCTCCAAATTTTTTCCTACTTACAAAATATGAGGGTGGTCACAAATTCAAATCAAAATTTGAAATCACGACAAATGGAATATAAATAATGCACGTGCACAATATGATATATGAACATGTATTTAATTCCAAAATCATGCAAATTTTTTTAGAAAACATAAATTATCTCTCTTTTTAGATAATTGAGTGAGCATACTCCTAATGTGTAAAAATGAGGAATGCACCAACCTTTAATTATGCATTTATTAAATTATTTATTTTTACGTCTAATATCTCATACCAAATATGCACCGACCAAAATTCTATAATTGACAATCCTGTATGTCTTTTCCATGAGACTCATAAAAATGTTATGATATTAAATAACCTATTCAGTTATGTCAATTTACATGCCCCTTTGCATTAAGATCATTTTATGAAATTTAAATAAGCATGCAATGTTGTATATGAATATCCTTAGTTTAATAAATGTTTCATATTATAATAATAACATCATACACAATAAGAATTATTTAAGAAAATTGAGGTTGAACTACCCACTAACATTCAATCCAAAATTAGAATCTAATCCACCAATATTTTTCCATCATAAATTGTTCCATATATACTAAATCAAATTCAACTAATTATATTTTTATTTTATAAATTATTTGTAACATATTTATTTCTTCTATTCAATATTATATACAAATCAAACCACACATATCATTGCATATTGCCCCAAATATTTTCAATAAGCCTCGCGACTACTTCTATAATCATATACAACATTTATGAAGTAAAAAAAAAATCATAAAAACAAATTCTCCAATCATATTTTTAGTAATTTCTAAAATTACCATTAATTGCTTTTATACAAAAATTTAAAACGATATCTAAAATTTATAAATTTGGCATTGATGTTTCCAAAATTCTATTCTCTATGTTTTTATGGTCTCCAATTAAAATTTTTATTAGTGTTGACAAAGTTAAAAATTAGGAGATACAATTATTGTCGAACTAATTGCCTACATTGTGTCTGCAAGTAAAAGAGTCATTGAAATGTGAGGGGTCACAAGTGGATGAACATGTATTTCATAAGGGCTTATTCGGTCCAATCATATGATATAATCGTATAAAAAAGTGTTGAACTATTTCAGTTTTATAGTTTTTTTTTTTCTCTTGGAATCAAAATTTAATCAAGTGGAGGAGCATTCAATTAAGTTATTTGTGGAAAATATGAATTTAGTTTAAGTATTATTATTTGTAGGATCTAGATCAATTATTCATTTAATGAAATCCATTATTAGATATTCTCCAGATAAACATTAGAACACGTTTCTAATGGGAAGTTTAACAAAATATGGGCCAATTACAAAAATTTCTTTTCAGTGAAAACACCTTCTCTTTGTGTCAAATTTTATTTTTGACAATTATATTGGTGCCCATAATGAAAATGATCACAAACAATTTGCATATTTGTGAGCTATGCATCATTATAAGTGCAATAGTATAAAATTAACCTTGCTTCAATTAGCATAAATTAAAACTCTATTTTTAAAATATTGTACAAAACACAATTTATATATAAAAAAATATTCCTCCAAGATCATTTTTCATAGCTTAAAAATATTAATGTAATGAGATTCAAGACAAATGACTTAACCATACATCAAATTGGTCATAAAATACCCCCCAAACCCTGTTTTCTATTATATTTTCTCCTCATGGATTCAAAATGGAGAATGGGATGGTAGGGATAACATACCCACTGACTCATCTCCACTCCTTTTATTTATTTATTTATTTATTTATTGTTCTTTCTAACTTTAATTAATTTACATATCTATTATCAATGCCTTCCCTTTTTCTTTCCTTTTCTCCTTACTAGGGGTGTTCATCAACTCGGCCAACCCGCCCAACTCAAACTTTTTGGGTTGGTTTGGGTTGAGTTACATTAGTTATTTGGATTAGGTTGGATTTTAAAATGCCTAATCCAAAGAGTTTGGGTTGGGTTGCGGGTTGAGTACTTAAAAACTCGAACGAAATCGACCTAAGCCAATCTTACTTATTCTTCTTTTTAAATTATAAATGCTTTTAAAAATAAATAAAATAAGTTTTAAAATATTTTTATTATATATAAATGATAAGCTTATAAGTATTTAAATTGATATGATTATTTATGTTATATCAAATCTTCTTTCTATATAAATACCATCTATTATTTTAAAAAAACTAATAATAATTATTTTAATAATAATTATTTTTTCTTTCTACAAAATCATCTATTTCACACTAGAAGAATTTCAATTTGAAAGATGACATCATTAAGTTTTACTAATGTTAAATTTATGTAAATCAAAGTAATAAGAAGATTTTAAAAATAATATTAGTTTTGTATGTATAATGAGTTGACTATATCTTATAATTAAAAATAAATATATAGAAAAATTTTAATTTAATAGTTCTTTTGTAACATAAACATTAAAATATAATAAAAATTATTAAACTAGAGCTAACATGATAAATCGACCCAACCCAAACCGAACCCGAACTGTTTGGGTCGGGTTGGGTTTAACCATAAATTGGTTTGGGTTGGGTTTGAACTTTTCCAACCTGAATTGTTTGGGTTGGGTTGCATGTTTACCCTAAACTTGACCCAACCCAACCCACGAACACCCCTACTCCTTACTCAATCAAGACCCCTCAAGCAGCTTGACCAACATAAAAACCTGACGTGTTAACCACTACGTCTACCTGCTCGACTATTGTTAAGCCTCAACCTCAACACATTCACCATATAAGTAGCCAAAGTATATATAATAACTGCCACACATAGTAGAAGACTATATCACATAATTTGGACATTCAAAAGTTATATGTACATTCATCACGTTTATTCATATAGTAGAAACTCAAAAGTACATTATTATATACATCAAAAACTTGTACAAGTGTCTGACTCAAAGCCAATAGATGCCACCCTATTCCATGAGTAGACCTTTACGTTTGTCCACTCGAGAAGGACTTGAAAATAGGATAAAGAGTAATAAGCCCACATTCAACCATGGGGCTCAGTAAGTAACAATTCTAACTTACCACTTAATGCAGGTATTTCAAAAATATACGAATGCATGCTCAAATGTTGATATGATGATTCATAACATATATAAATCCAACACAAGATGATCAAGATCATATATTGGTAAAGCACATAAGTTCAACCTTAAAACTCTCATGAGCCAGGTGGTCCCTGACCAGATAGTTATGTTTGCCAACTATATCTTACATACATTGTTACCACAACAACATGCAAGCTCAACAATTCTCATTCATAGACCTAGACAACATCTCGTAAGTCCAAAATAGACATAAAATTAATAAACCATGCATCGCATACTAGAAACTAACAATGCACATGTATAAACTATGTTAATGGAATGTACATGCTTAAGCCGATAAATAAAAAAAATACTCACAAATATACATGAGTCCCTTTTCTCTTTTGACCTCATGAATCCTTGAGCTTTGAACACCTTGATCACATCAATTGGGTCAGTTATATAGGTCTACACACCCTTGGCTCATATTCACACTCTATAATATAATTTAGAGTTAACAACTCGGTCAACTAATCCTTATGG
>JAJIYU010013697.1:0-13708 GCA_030144865.1 Tinospora cordifolia
CTCTTCCTCTCTATCTTTCTACATTTCTCTTCTCTCTCTCTATCTAGGTCTCTTTTCTGTCTCTCTCTATTTACGTCTCTCTTCTATCTCTTTACGTATCTCTCTCTCTCTTTCACTCGTGCACGCAAAATTAGCTTTTCTATTTTGAATGTTATGAATATGAAGTATGTGAACTTATGATGATCATGATTTTATCATAATGTATTATCTAATGTCATTATTTATAATTTTATAATTTATATATCATTAATTAATTAAATGTAAAATATAAATAAATAAAATTATAAAAAAGTATTAAATAATTTTTTTAAAAAAAAAATAAATAAAAAAAAAAAATATATATATATATATATATATATATATATATGTATATGTTGGGTAAGAGACCAATAAATAAACAAATAATTCTTCAAGGATCTTTAAATAATTATTTTAAAGACCGTCTAGGCACCGCCTACTCCTCGCCTAAGCCCCGCCTCGCCTTATTGAGACTTACCATCTTAAACAACCTTACCGTCTTGACAACACTGCAAGTTTGAGCTTCTATTTATATCTAGACTTAGTGTCAATCTGCCAAATAGCCAGATTGTTTGCATTAACATCAAGGAGGATGAGGCAATGCAAGCATACACGATTAGTTGATTGAATTGTTAGTCTATGCCCATTGAAGTACTTAAGTAACCTTTTGATGCTTTCTTTCTGCAAAGCAATGGTTCATACTATTGGAAAAAGACATGTCACACATGACAGCACTTTGAGTTGGCATGTTTGATGTTAATTGAGCATGCTGAACGTGCATACAGATCATAGATCTATGTGTTTTAAAAACAACTTAATAATCTTTGATATATTCTCTACATATGTTTAAAAACATAGAAGATAAGGTTTCTAATTTTTTGGGCAAGTTATAAATTAAGAAAGTTGTTTAAAATCTACTTTTTAGAAATTCAAATCATTTCTGAAAATAGCGTTATCGCTATCTCAGAATTCACAAGCAAAGAAGGAAAACCATTGTAAATGAAAATTGTTCTTTGCAGGATCCTTCTTCAAAATTCTTTCTTTTTAAACCTGATTGACAGGTTCATTTTTTAGAGCAATGGATTCTCTATATTCTATTCATACAGCTTGTAAACCCAGAAGTGAAGAAAAGTATCTAGAAAAATACAACCCTAATTAGTAATGTGGAACATCTGCCCAACCTGTTGTGTCCCGTACTATGAGCACAATCGTCTCTAACAGTCAACCCAGAAAATCTTCTTTATATAGGAAGTCCTCAGTGCATACGCTTAAAAATACAGAAGAGCTCAAATGTTTCGATCATCACTCAAGAACGTGAAGATCTATCAATCTACCGTGTTTAGTAGAAAGACCGTAATTTCTTGCTCATTATCAAACAATTACTTATTCCTAGACCTTGTGTGGGGCTAATTTTTATTGATTTGGACACACATAGGCATATGCTTGCATGTCAACCAAATAAATTTAAAAGGCATCACCTTATAACCCCTTGAAAGCACTAATATTAATCATGGTGAATCGCACAACTTGAAGAAACATTCCTGTCTCCTAAAATTAAAGAACTTAAGCATAGTATTGAAAAGGTGAAATGTTGAGATTCACACAAAGGTTGATGTGGCACAAGTGAAGCACAACATGATCCATGCACAAACCACAAGCAATCCAAGTTATGACTTGTTTAACATGAAGATCACACTGAAGCAAAATTTACAAAATTGAAGCAAATGGAGTTACCATGACAAGTAAAAACAGAAGGAAAACCCAACTACCATTTCTTCTACTCTTTAGGAGAGAACTCAACTGTAGGTTAAAAATAAAGTATAAATGAGGAAGAATTTGAGGCTCATTAATTTTATTACCACATAGCCATCGTCCAGCCTAAACAGATAACTGCTGCCAATGCCCATCTTTTCATATTGGCGCTCCCGTATATCCGATATCTGTTAAATGAACAAAACACCTCAAGAAATATTCACATGCATAAGGCCACTCAATGTCTACAAATGGCCGCCTAGTGCAACAAAATCTATGACAGAAAAAGGAGTTATCATAAAGTCCAACAATGAGGTCATGTGTCTCCAGTTTCTAGATATGTTAAGGAGATCATTCTAATGATTTTGTTGAGTGTGTTTTTGGCTGCTTGAAATAAGCTCAACAAACAGTCACGTCTGTTTTCTTTTCTTTCGACATCCACAGACTTAAGGACAGGAAATCAGGAAATTACCCGGGGACGAATCAATTCACCCACATATTCAATTACAAAATCCTCAGCCTCAATTGGCTCAAGAGCAACAAGGCCCCAATCATGTATCTTGCTCCGCTGGAAACGCAGACGCTTCTTCCGTGCCTGCAAAGATGCCATGAAGTCAGGCAAATAGAGAACCAAAATAGACATCTTAATTAAATTCAGGGCTTCTCTCACCTTCAACTGAGTAACTTTTAGAAGGTCAGCCCCCTCAGCAGCAGCTAGAAGATTCCGAAACTTAACCCTATTTGTTCGTGCAGAGAGGGCCTTTCCATTTGCACAAAGTGATGTACCAACCTCAGATCCTAAATCTCGAATTGGTCCAAATTGAGTCCCCCTAACACGAGCCCTGTCTGCAGGTGTTGCATTTATTGACCATGTATGCCATTTCCATCCATTGATGGAAGAGCGAGCACAGCCATCAGACTTAGGACATGAATCCAGTGTTCTCAATTTGGTGGACCTGACCTTCCTCGGTGCTACTTGCTGACATGAAGCTGGTGTTTGCAATTTGGTAGGCCTGACCTTCTGTAATGCTAGTTGCCCACCCTTTGACTTCTTTGCAGCAGTTTTCTTCAATTTAGGAACTTTTAATGTACAATCATTATCTGAAAACTTCCTTTTCAATTGTGATACCTTATCCACTGTACACATAAAAGGAGAAAATATCATGAATTAGAAAATTTTCAGCAGAAGAGGAAAAAAAAAAAAGGAATAAATACATTTTGTTGTCTTCTTGGAGCAATGCTTAGCAAATTCTTTTGTGATCTTGATATCACAGCCATTACCGACTGCATAATTCTCAGAGTTATCAGAATCTGGTGCAGCCACTGAGGACGCTTCATTATTGTTTTCAGCACAATCTTTCATCACATCATCATTTCCTGGAAAGAAACACATAATAATTTTTATATCAGAGTATAAGCATTCAAGTTTAACAAGTCATAGTCTGTATAGCACATAAATGAGTGCATACTTGGTATCACAAACGCCTTACTGCTCTTCTTTTTTGATGAGAAATCATTAGTTGATCTGTTTGATAGAACAGTCTTTGAGGGTGCAACATCCAAAGAAGATACTGCTTTGCATTTAATTGCCTCATCGTTTGAAGGATTCACATCAATTGGCAATTCTACCACCTTGGAAGCTACACAAATCTCTGGACTTTCTGACATTACCTGATTCAACAATTTAACATCCTTTGTGGCCATACACTGCGACAAAGATCCTAACTTTTTTGACTTCTTCTTACGGAAATATGTGTATTTACCAATAACTAGAGATGTTCCAGCATTGTGACCACTCTTTGATCTTTCTCTAAGTTTCTCTAAGACCACCTGAGGATCCACGGCTTTCCCCTTGCCAGTACTGGCATCTCCTTCCTGAAAAACATTAGCATACATCAGGTGATCTTAGATTTCAGAACAGTGAATATACACAACAATAAAAAAAAATCAACATTACGAACTCCATAAGAAACAGATCAGAAAATTAGGCTCAGCTCAGTTTAAAATCCAAAACAGTTTGCAATCTTCAAAACAAAGAAAAGAAAAAGCAAGAAACAAAAAAAAAATTGAAGAAGATTGAATTGTTTTAGAAAATTTCACTAAGTTGTTTTTTTTTGGACAAAAAACACAAAAATACATAATTAATAAAAGAATAAGTGTGATGAACCATACACATAAAAAACTGAACCCCTTAAATAAAGAACCCTATACAAGAATTGGGATCCAGCCCCTCAGCCACTCGCCTAGAGATCATCCACCATTTAGATAACCTACATGAACCAATCACGTAAAAGGCAAGGCAGAAAGATCTACCCCGTATTCCCTCCACATCCATCTCTTTCGCCTCAAAAAATGTGATTATCTTGCTCTTGCCAAATACCCACACAGCAGAGAAAACAACCATTCTCCAATAATCTTTAAACTTCAAGGGGCAAATACTGCTATCTGGGAAAGTCCAAAAGGAGGAGATTGTGGTGAAATCACTCCGAGATAATAATTATTCCATTTCCTCCAAATACCCTGAGAAAAGTCACATTCATTCAAGGAACAAATGTGAGCAAGATTCCCCACAGGTCTAACACAAAGAACACCAATGTGGTAGTAGCATTCATTGTTTACATCTGATCTAGCAACATATCAGCACTATTAAGCTTTCCATGGGTGATGGTCCACCCTAAGAACTCGGCTCCTGGAGTAATATGAGCATTTTTAACTAAATCTATGGCAGAAAGAAGAAAGGTGAGGTCTGGACTAGAGAGTGAAGATAAATAGAGTCCGGATGAATCAATTTGTCATGTTATTTTACCATTTGCATTAGATAAATGAACAGAACTTAGAAAATAAAGCAAAGAAAAAACTTCTTGACAATTCCTATCAGTCAAGACTCAGGGCCCTTATAAAGCGAACACTCCAAGAAGCGGTATCATGTTCATGGCTAGTGTATAAGTCCCTTAAGGAGTGATTCTTGTCTGTTGAAAGTCTGTACATGTGAGGAAATGGGACGTTGAAACTGTGTCATGCCATATATCTTCCTCAAATCTAAAGATGGTGTTATTAAATAAAACTAGAACAAAGAATGGATAAATTTCCAGGGACTATGGTGCATGGCTAAGGAGGACACACTGGTATCTCTTGAGTTTTGGTGAACAATTTGCAAACAATGCTCCACTTCCCAAGACACTCTCCCTCCATTTCCCTCTTTATAAACTTCCTCATGAGAGTCTCTATCTTCAAGTCCTCTAATCTTGGAATTCTGATAATTGAAAGGTAACATGTAAGAATGGCATCTAAAATACTCTTAATCAAAGTCAAACACAAATTATTGTTGCTTGATCAAAGTTACATCACATCAATTCTTAATACATAGGAGTGATAAGCCACAGCCCTATATACCATCGAATCAGTAAAGAGAAAAAAGAAAACAAAACATATTTTTCCTATTGTTTCTGAGATAAAGTGTAAAAGCTGCTTCCAAAATTTTTAGCTTAAACAGTTCTCGAGTTCTAGACCAAATAGGCTCTAAGTTTTAGGCATGCACAACAAACTTCAACTAAATGCAACAGAAATAGAAATTACACAGAACAAGTTGACAGAAAACAAGTTTTTGGATACCTTGGCTTCTCTCAGTCCAGATTGTTTTCTCTTAGCATGCCACGCAAGGAGAGAATGTCGGAGAAGACCATCCAAGAGTGACGATTTCCACTCTTTAAGAACGTGATTGTGCAACTTTTGTCGGCACACCGCCAGGCAAATATATTTACTGATCATAGGAAAAGAAACATCAGACTTTGATGCTACAAAGTTGTTACTTGGAAACACATTAATTGGTCCAACACCGGTCTCAAGCCCAGGGGGTGGAGGCTCTTCAGACTCCAGATCATCAATCAAATCAGCTTCAGGTAATCCCAATCTTTCAAATGCACTTGAGAATAGCTGAGAATTTTCTTGTAGAGAAATGGTGGGTTCAAAGGAGGATTTCATAGGCTCTGCTGCACTAGGGGGATCAACATGTGAGACAATATCTGTAGAACTACTGGTAACACTAGCCCCCACCCCGAGATCGGTAGATTGATCAAGAGAGTTGTGTTCATTTAACAAAGGCTCAAAAGAATGGTCATCAAAATTGACGGTATCCTGCAGATGTTTCATTCATTGCAATTATAATGTGAAACAAAAGAAATATTACATCAAATGCCAATAAGATATCAGAGACAAATGCAGCATTTTGGTTTTCAGACGGACACCAGAAAAGCAAATTACTTTCAAAAGGACTTTTTAAGAAAGCTACCTCAGTCCTTTCATCCCCCACTGCCAAATCATTTTGCTTCACTAGCTCCTCAACTTCCTCCTCCACAAAACTCTTTAAGTATTCAAACATGTCAACTTGTGCTGATAAATGTAAAGCATCCTCTACCCACTCTTGGACATATTTTATGTCATTATGACTTTGAATTGTGACCAATAAGCAATTTTCTTTAAGAGGTGAATCCACAATATTCAAGGACTTCTGCTCTAACGACTCCTGTAAAACAAGTAATAAATAACTTTCCAAGCACAACAAAACCAAAAGCCCAATCATGACCAAAAGGTTAGACTTACAGATCCAACAGCAGCCTTCTTCAAAAGAAACCCATGATCCTTTGACACTGTATCTTCTTCAACAGAAACCACATTATTTAGTAGACCACAGTCGTCAGACCAACGCTTTCTCTTCCGCCAGGAGCAGGAATACTGAGACATTGGATCATAAAAGACAGCATTCCATATTACTTGCATGCAAGACTCAAAAAATACCCTGTGGGCCAATGTTAATGTCCCAGAGAAATTCTCAAAGCTTCCAACAGATTTTGCAACAGCAGGAGACTCCACAGGACTTTCAACAAGTTGCAATTGATGAGACAAAGAAGGCGAAACAGAACATGAATCCCTAGTAGCAACACTATTCTTCCGTTCTCCAGCAGCCACAGCCTGTTGAGAGATATGAAAAATGAACAAAACAGACCTTAACAGTCATCTACCAGATTTAGAAGGATGGCATAGTCATTTACCACATTGTCCTTTGATGAGTAAGTCTTGACAGCCTGCCTGCCAATCCAAGGTTTTCTTTGTCTCGGATTTTGAGCTTGCTGCATTTGACTAGATAAAGATGGGAAAAGTGCACTCGCATTTCCAGAAGTAATGTTATTCTTCAATTCACTTGCAGGCCCCTCCTGTCAAGAACAAGCAAAACAAATGAAGGAAATACATAGAAGGCATTTTCTCCAATATATAAGTTGTGGAAACACCACTTACTGGCTTGTCTACTGGAGAATACGTCTTCACAGACTGTTTAGCAGCCTCAGAACTTTTCTGTCTCTCAGCTTTCTTCATGGCCACAAAATCTGGTATAACACTACTCATTATCTCATCTAGCAGCACTTTACGAGCTGCTCTCATAATTCCAGAGTGAAGTTGTGAGGAAACATCTTGAGATATTTGCGTAACAAAACTGAGAAAAGAGCTACTCTTATTGCTTTCTATCTCATCTTGTGAAACAACCTGTGGTCTATTTATTCCACAAGCATTTGCCATAGATATAAGAGTAAAGGGTTGAAACTTGTTATCCATGTGGTATATCTACAAGACAAATTGATATAAGTGAACAAAACAATTGCTGAGACCACAATAAACCTGCTTACATCCATCAACAATATATAGAAAAATTGTCCATCATAAATTTAAAATAGTTATTAAAAACTACAAAGACCAAGTTAGTCGATACTGCCATGCGGCAGCAGATCAATCCAACATGTAATCGAGGGTACATTTTAGGCAAGTCAAAGATGAAAAAGAGCTGTTTAAGCATTCTGCATTTAAACGACCATAAATTAAAGCACCCCAAAGGCTCAATGACTCTTACCATTATGGGGGAAAAAAGCCGATATAAACAAAAACATAAAAGAGAGAGAAAGTTCTCATTAAATTTATAGAGGACTTTCAGGCCTAATTGCTCTTTTGATCCTTGTTTTTAATATTTATTAATGAGGAGAAATATAAGCATAATTAAAAACCAAGTGATAAAACAACTACTACGGTCAATTGTATAAATATAGTCCTACAATTACACTCTACCAAGAGGCATAATTTCCATTCAAACACAAGCACCAGATTCTTTTTTGTTTACTAAGCTCAAACAAACCTCAACCTTCATCTGCACAAAAACCACACAAGTCCACTAAACTTTGAACACTGCAGGAAGCCCTCTCAATGAACTTCTTATCATCCACTCATCTGTTGTTGCTCCAACAAACAGACTATTTTCTTTAAGCAAGGATTGGAATTAAGTCAAGAGGTTAAGGCAGTACAAATTGACGTGCGAAAAACTACATAACAATTTGAACATGTTATGAAAGTATAAAGAAGTCCATTTAGATGTTGAAAATATCCATGTTTCTTCATTAATTCGGAAATCCAAATGTAGTTAAATATTAACCGCTTGTTAACTTGCAAAACATAATGGTTTAGATTAAGATTCATAACACCTATAATATGGAACACCATCAAGATGTGCACCTTATGCACACCTTGAGACGAGACACAACAATTATGCTTCAATACTTGACAAGCAAGATGCTTGAACTCAACCATTCACCTTAATGCACCTCAAGTGTACGCCTCACTTTCTTACTCATTTTCAAAAAAAAATAATAATAATAATAATAATAAAAGAGAAAAAAATTAAAAAATAAAAAAGATTCAGTCGGGAAATAAGTATTGTATAACATTTTTTTTCTCTCATTATAGGTAATGTGAGTTTCAACTTTACAATAGTAAGATGTTACAAAGGCGTTAATTTTGCTAGTTATTCTTCCTTTCTTTTGTGCTTTTTCTACAAATAAATTTTAAATATCAAAACCAATATATACATATTAAGAGCAACTATGAAGTACAAAATATTGGTGTTATTATGAAAAATATGATGAATGATAAAAAATTTTATTAATTTGTTTTGTCTATTTTGAAGGTGTTTATCAAAAGTAATCCATAGTTAAGTTTTTTAAGACTTTAGCGCCTCACTTTACCCAAGTGTACACCTCTCCATGAGCTTTGTGCCTGAGGTTAGAGAGCCCCTCATCCCCTTGAATGCATCATGTTCTTTTAATAACATTGATACTAACACATATTGTACAAGGAAAAAAAAACTATCTCATAATCTTTATCCTTAACATTATATAAAGGAGACTTGTTAGTTTACTCAACATAGCTCTTTTTCTTCTTGACATTTAGAGTTTTAAATCCTACTTTCCTCTTTCTTCAACGGCTAACATCATATTATTATGTTGCCCTAAAGTATTATGTGGCAAATTGAAGTTTAGACTAATATTTTATACCATGTTTTCGCAAGAAGAGATACAACTCAACAAAGCATTTCCCAAATTCCAACTATGTGGGATCAGCTACATGAATCCTCCACTCTAGTCTACATGGGCTAAGACAACAATTAAGTTATGGCACCACATCACATAATTTGAATGTCCGATTAAGCAAAGAGTTGTGTCTTAAGTATGGCCCTCACCGATTTAGCTGCAAATGACCCTTAGGTCATGAACCAATCCAGACATTTCCTAGGCCTAACATGTGAATACTATATTGTTTGCATGCTTACAATTGACCATTACCATAAGTGCATAAAGCGTCTCTTAAGACTTTATAGTTTACTTTAATCACCTCCTCTATGAAGTTGTTCACTAATTGCAGAAAACATTGACTTACAATTTCACATCTAAGCCTTAACATTCTACTATTTTAACCTTGCTGTGTCAGATTACTCTCATCATGGAAATATGTTGCTGACGCCATACACAGCCACTCTAGATTTCTAATTCTATTTGTACTTTCCAACTTCAACTAGGTTTCTATTTCATTAGTTTCTATTTTGTTACTTCCCATTCCTTCTCTAAGTTTCCATTCTAGTTGTTAGACTAGGATTGCATTTCTATTTTTCAGTGGTAAGCATGTTATTTAAGCATAGTAGAGTTAACGAGAATCAGATTATAGTTTATTTCTACTCTCACTTCCAAGTTTGTGTTCTTTGTAGACAAAATACTCTTGGTGCTATTTTCACTTCACCACTTGCTTCTTGAATTATATAACCATGTTCAAAAAGCAATTTTGTTATGGGTGAAACAAACTTCCATTGAAAAAGGAAACAAGAACTGTTTGTATAACAGGGCAACTTGAATCCATCTAAAACAAAAAGATTCAAGATTCTGTGATTATTCATCAGATTCTTGTTCAACTACATGAATCCACTTTCTCTAATTCATCGATTCAAGGCTAAATCAAAAGTTACATTATAATTACAAATAACTTTCTTAATTAACTTTGTCCACTTTAATTTTGACCTTCTCTACTTCTAAATTTACCATGGATTTGTATTAAGTTATTCTACCCAATTGATGCATCCAAAGGCCTTCATAATGAGTCCAAAGCACCTTGAATCGATTTTCCCTCAATTTATCTCCAATTAGAACTACTACTACCAATTCTCAAATATGTAAAATTTCTAATTTTATCTCTCAATGTTTTACCTCCTTTTGTAAAATCGTATTGCTGCTACAGTTAATTCGTTAACTTATTGTTTATTTACTGCATGTAAGTTTGTACAAAATGAAAAAAGATATCATGATGCCAACCTTTCGAAGCACAACTTATGTTGTTACCTTCAAAGTCTGAACTCAATGCATCCATTGTATAACACAACCAAAGTCCATCTCCGCTGTAGCCATTCAATACTAGCGCTACCTTGTCTTCAACTCTTCATTAGTCCATCCCTCTTTGATAATAATTAAAACTACTCTAATGAACAAAAGCTGCCCATTAATCAATATAGGCAGCACTAACCATGAAGCTTTTTCTTTGCATAACCCAAGGTATTCAAGTCACCCAACTAATCTCATGGGCCCTAACTGCTAAAATAGCAAAAACTGCCATTGGGTAATACAGCAGAGATTCAGACCCATGAACTTCACTTTCTAATGCAAGGTAAGGGTCATAACCTATAAATCAAATCGGTTTAAGCATAAAGGATTACTAATCTCACAATAACATCACTTTTCCCCAAGTTTTCCCTCCACAACTCTATCCTTTGATGGTCCATAGGGTTTTCTGTTTTTTTTTTTTTTTTGGAACTCACGAAATAGGCAAAAACCTGCATCCCTCCACTCCCAAAAATGTAGATTTTATTTTACCCAAGACAGCAGTCATTCTGACCCCAAGTGAACAACTCAACAGTTCAACTAAGTCAATGGAAGTTGCTTAAATGCATAATTCAGAGCAGCTATAGAGTTCCAGTATATAAAACTGGCATATGCTTAAACTTTAAAGCATTAATTTAAGTTAATTTGTTCAGCATACAAAAATCATAGCGCTGATTTAGATTATGAGAAAAGAAGTTGACTGTCATACAACACTAACAAAAATGGTGAGCTTTACACAAATCACCCATATGAGTGTAGTAATCTTACTAACTATGCATTTGATCCCATAATTCATATGCCACTAGAAATAGTAGAATCTTTGAATATACAAAAGAGCCACACCAGTATCAGATCAATCAATCTGATTAAGGAGAACGTGATATGCTGACTTCAGAACAGTCCATAAATAATTATATCTTACTGTTTTCAGATCTTACCATCAATGAATCTCGAAGATATCCATAATGATGCCAAGAATATAGTTCTGCAAGGGAATGTGGTCCACGCTTTCTGCCCTCATCATCCTCAAACACCCAACATGATTCGTCACTTGACTGCTATAAAACAAAATAGCTAGATCAGAAAAACAGTCCTCCAAAAGTTAAGGTGGATAGAGTTTAGCTTATCCAAAACAATTAACAACTAAAGAAGTGTTTCCAGATATAAGAACAATGTTCTCAAAGTCCAAAAGATCGTACTTAATTTTTTTTTTTTTTAATACATGTGGTCTAGTACAAAGAAACAAAATACCATGTGAGGAAGCAATGGAGCTAGATTTGCCATTTTCGTGGTCAACATTTGTTGCCCAGACCCAGTATTATAGTTCATGGATGACTGTGGTGCTGACTGTAATTCTGAGTATACAGTAGGAGAATGAGAAGCATAACACGTATCCCCCCCTTGATCATACAATGTCATATCTTTAGTAAAAGATGTGGTGACACTTGCAGCATCACCTGCTCCATAACTCGATATACCTGCTTTCAAATAAACAAAGCCTGTAACAACATGGTCAGGGAACTGCTTGAAATACTTCAAGGGCACAGAACCCATTATATTTCCATTCAACACTGGATATACAGGGAGCTCCTCTGGTAGGAAACCTGTGGATAAACCCTCATATAGCTGCTCTTGAATATATGGACCACACATCTGCCCACATTGATTAACATACATCCACCCATTCACAGTAGCAGGTTGAGCATATCCTGCAAAACCATTCACATCACACTGACTCCCTCCAATCCCACCCGATGAAGCCAGGGCACCTCCAGCACTATTAACAGAATTGCAGTTGCCCTCCATCGCAACGTGTGACCCTACACTGTCATTAGGATCACAGCTGGACCGAGAACCTAGCAAGCCATCATAAGAGGACCTGGAAATAGACAATTGATTCCGTAAGAAATGGACCATAGATGAAACCAACTTTTTGGATCGTTTACGGATAGGAAGAACGATAGGAACTGTTTGGCATCATAGCATAAGCTGTATTCAAAATTTTTACACAAACTTGTTCCTAGGATTCTATTACCGAAAACAAGGAAAATAACAAAAAGTTTTCTTTTTTTTTTCGTTACCTTCACAAATTTGAGTTGAATTAAAAAATAAGTTACTAACATTTTTTTTCTTCAAAACACTCCAAAATTTCAAGAATCTTGATTTCAAAAAACAGAAAAATAGGTCTACAAATTGGATACCAAACAGATCAATAATTTCTCATACGATGTTGATTCGGCAACAATATTGCCTATGCAAATATCAGAAGAAGCAGAATCAGGCTGTCCCAGACTCGATGTCTTCAGCCTCTTCCTCGCAACGAAGCCATGATCATAGTGAAACACCTCAGTTCCCAAATCACGGAAGTCTGCGTCGTTGGAAGCAACCATCGCTCGCCTACACGAGTTGTTCGTCGCGAGTCGTATTTATTCTACAAACAGAACGAAGATATCTATAAAATAATTGCAGAACAAAACAGCCAAATCTCGACTCTTTACTCAACCACAACTCTAACGACGAACGAAAAACTCCGAGATCGCGCGAGAATAATCAGACGAAATCAGTTTATTGAAAAAGCTAGGGCACGCAAGCTTACCGATAGTGGACGTCAATTAGCGGCTTGTGCGTACATTAACGAGATCTGAAACGGATCGATTGAATTCGAGAAAGCCGATGAAGCGACTAGAGGTCGAAACAACTGCAGGTGATGAAATCAGCAGGAAATACATAGAACAAGAAGGAGAAGAAGATGATGATTTTTACCTTTTGAGAGGTTGTTAGGGTTTCGTGGTTGATCTGCTCTCTCAAGCTGATGAACAGGAAATAGGAAACATAGAGATAAAAGAGAGAGAGAGAGAGAGAGAGCGAGATCATCTACCTAGCGACTTTTTACGGTGGCATTATATAATGCGACTTTAACGGTGAAACGGTAACTCGGGTCGGGTCAAAACTTTCTGTGCTTAGCCCGTGCCTGCGTAAACTACCTTCCTTTTTTTTGTTTTTCTAACTCTAATATTTCCTTTTTTTTTTGTTTTTAGAGTCATTCGCATCAAAATTTAAAAAACTAATAAAAAATTAAAATAATTTCCTCCTTATTTTTTCAGATTTAAAAGCATTTTAGTTAAATAACCCGAATCACCAAATAAATAAAATTTATTTTTTGTTTTTGATTGTGTAAAAAAAATTAAAAGGGTGTATAC
>JAJIYU010013698.1:0-13694 GCA_030144865.1 Tinospora cordifolia
ATCTCCGAGTCCAGGATTCCTCCATATCCCCAAAACCCTATGCGTCCCATACCACATAGAGATCAAGGATACAGGATCATCCCGATCTCGTGTCCTGACCAATCAAGTGTTTGTTTCACACATTTCAGTCTCTATCATACATCCTGAAAGCTTTTATTTACTTTTATGATCCACTGTGCCTCCCTGGCAACACCCGGTCTCTAGCTAGACCTATGGTCATACTACTTGGCTAGTTGATTCGTCTGTTGAATCACCAAGTTCAAACTCTATTCATTTCTATGTGATGTCATCGTTCCTAAGTCTTGGACGTTTCCTGAGTATAGCTCACCTGCAAGGCCATTACCGAAGTAAAGCTCAACTCACAGGGCCTTCACAGTACTTCCGTCCCACTGCGACTAGTAACCCAAGCACGCTGACATCACCTAAATCTTTTCTAGACTTCTATTCACCTAGTAGGTGAGTTCTACTCGTTTTAACCACTTTCTGAAGGTCAATTTCTAGTAGAAATTCTTTTCCAGTGATAATCAAATCCGATGAAAATTTTCATGTTAAATTTTTGTTATTATAAAAAGCATCTAAGTCTAGCCCAGTATATCTGACAACTGAGCTCTGATACCAACTTTGTGACACCCCGGCTCCTGGTTTCTTCTGTTTTCTATCTCAATTGCGACGATCCGTCGCTGGGGCCGCGCGCCCCCGTTCGTTCTTTCGTTCGTTCGTTCGCCGAGAGCCGAAGGCCACGTGGTTCGGTTTCTTTCTTTCTCAGTCTCAGCTTCATGTCTTTCTATTAAATAGGCTATGATGTGAAGAATTTAAAATGTACAATGGCCATCGAACAATGGTTTCTTTCGGTAAACATGAAATTCATGTAAAATACATGCAACGGAATCCATTTCATTTGTAAATCAATAATGAATCAATATTCGGCCGAATAAAGTACTTTTGCAGCGGAATCACATTTCAAATTCATTTCCAAAACATGATATGAAAAATAAAACATGGCCTAGTGGGCCTAAGTTCCAAAATCCTCAACTATCATATGAAACAGTTCAAAATCAAAGAGGCACATACCCAGTTAATTTAAATACAAAATGATACGATAATAACTCTCAATAGAACTGAATAAAAATTGTAACAACCTCCCAGCGAGGTCACTACCCAAAAATGGCCCGTGTGCCGGCCTACTTCTGCAGTGTCAATGATCACCTGTAATAGAAAATTGGGTGAGCTCGAGAGCCCAGTGGATCATCCCTACACATCGCTAGCATTATACAAACCATAATACAAAACATGCAAACACTTTCATTACATTAGGCGTTTCACACAATTTCTTGTTCTGTTGTCATCTAAGACCGAAAGAGTCTACGACTCTCAGTATCCCCTGTGTGGTCCTGGAGCGAATCCGGGGTAACGCCTGTTGGCCTATTACCTTCGGGACCACGATCCAAGGATGGATGTCTGTCTTGACTCTCCGTCCGAAGACTCAATCAGCTATCGCAGTTAGCTCGGGTAGGGACACCCGCGATGACGCTCCAAGGCCAGTCATCGCGTCAGTATGTAGATTCATTAATCTTAATTTAATGTTCTTTAGTCGCATATGTCATTCCAAATCATATATGATCGTCAATATATCATTTCAAGTAAATCAAAATAGATGCTATGTCATTCCAAGTCAAATATGATCATCAATATATCATTTCAAGTAAATCAACATAGATGCCATCAACCATTCATGGAATTCATCTCATAGGAATCTCTACCTAGCATGTTATGGCACAAGCAGTCATGTATCAAGATACATACACCAATCAAACTCAACCGTGATCAATCAAGCAAGTCCTAGCATGCTTCTAATCATATCTTAAGCTAACAACATCATGTTAAGCATTCAAAATTTGGATAAGGCTAGGGAGTAAGGAAATCACACCCACCTTTGTACTCCTCAAACTTGTGCCTTGTTCCTCGCCGTGCACGCCTCAAATTATCAATCTATAGGTTTTAAAACAATCAAATTGCGTGAGTTTAAGGCATACATGGCCTAATTAAAACCCCAAGTTTGTGATCTAGGCACATGTGCTTCCAATGCACAAAAATCAACACTAAACTAAAGGAAACTAGTGCATCTCGCATTACCGCGGCAATGCGAGGAAACTAGTGCATCTCGCATTACTGCGGCAATGCTTCGCATTGCCGTGGTCGCCGGATTTTGGCGATACGTACTCAACACCAAATGCTTGATCTTTTTGTTTAAAACACACATCAACTCAATGAAAATGGTTTTTACTTGTAGAAAACGGTTTAGAAGGCTAAGAATGCAAGATTTCAAGAGATTTCGAGATTTTACCTTAGCCCAAGCTTGCTTCAACTCAAATCCATCCTTGTTGATGTTGTTCTTGACGGATCTAAGCTTGAATACGGTAGATAATGGTTTGAAGAGGCTCAAACCACCATTAGAACACTTAGAAATCAAAGCAACCGAGCTAGGATGAGAAGTAGAGAAGAAAACCAACGAGTTGCAGCGGAAAAATGATAGATCTAGGGTTTTCTGCGCATGTTTTCTTTATATAGAAATGACGGATGACCACGGTCACTGTGGGATTACCGCGGTTGACAGAACGTGAGCAATTCATTTCTGGGTTTTTCCCGTATGATGACCGCGGTCACAAATTCTCAGACCGCGGTCACCAGAATGCATTCTTTCTCTATTTTCATTTGATGACCGCGGTCACTCTTTTATGGACCGCGGTCATCAAATTTCTTTCTTGAATGATGACCGCGGTCTTCATTGTATGGACCGCGATCATCAAATGTGTAGAGTGAATGATGACCGTGGTCTTCATCTTGTGGACCGCGGTCATCATGTTTCCCATTTTTTTTCTTTTGTTTTTGCTTCTGATGACCGCGATCACCATAGGACTGACCGCGGTCACCAGAATGGTGTGCTCTTTCCTCTGTTCTAGGTTCCTCATGCACTGACCACGGTCATTCTAGACCGACCGCGGTCACCAGAATAAAATTTCTGGTATTTAGTGTTTTCCTTTGCCATTTCTTGTGTTATTTGGATTTGCGTCACTCTTACACTTATTTATACTTATATTACATGGTTTTCAGGTATTTTGGCCAACTTTTATTCCTTTATTTAAGTCCGTTTTCAACATTTGTCATTTACTAACGATGTGGACATCTCATAAACGTTCGGGGTATTACAACGCCTTTGTAAAATTCGAAGGTGTTATATGGATATCAAGACACTTGCACCATTGTATGGGTGTAATGTAAATTTGGGTGGAAGTCTGTGTGGAAGGGCGAGGGTAGCATGACGTACTCAGACCTAGAAGCACAGATGAATGCTTGGGATTGAATTATGTTAGCGCGCATTGTTTGCTTGTTTGTTAGGTGAGTGTTTGTTATATATGTAGTTTAATTATTTTGAGTATCATAACCCAGACTCCTGTAACCAGAAATAAACAAAATGCTGCCAACTTAGAAGCATAAATCTCTAGACCACTGAAACACATGCAGAACTTAGAGACAATGCATCTAGAGACACAAGAGCATGATAAAGTGGAAGGGTATAGGTGGGTAAGAAACAATGGTCATTATCAGAAGTCTTAGTATCCAAAGTTTTAGAAATAAAGCTTGATTTGATTTGGTTATTGAAATTGCCTATTAAGTAGGGTTTAATTATTGGATATTGAAGTATGTTGACTTATCGATAATGTCGAGCACAAGGGAAGAATCTAGTAAAACAACAGTAAAAGGACAAACTAGAGAAGAGCTTGAGCATAGAGATAAGACCATGCAAGTGGTAGAAGGATTAATAGGGGTTCACATCCCAGAGATCATCATAGAGAATGATAGAGAAGGTAGTGAGAATCCTACACTTACTAGTAGCAACACAGCTGCTAGTACTAGTATAGCTATAGGTGCAGCCATTAGTATAGCCTCAAGCTCACCGGAATGTCATGGATGTGAAACATAATATCTGGGTTAGAATATTATAGCTCTTGTATCAAATCACACCAGAGTTTGTGAACCCATAGTTCTTCTCTACGTTAACTCGCAAAGAAGGTTGTGTTCACAATCTTTCTGCTGAAAATAGGACATACATTATTCAAAAATCATCAATGACAATTGAAAAAATGATACCTCAAGCTAAAGGGTGATAATCATTATAGATCACTAGGAAACAATCACGCTGCATTAATACATAAAACCATAAAATTACTCAGCTACTTGAAAGACTTGAAGAAAATTTAATTGTTTCTTAGGTAATAATTTTGAAGGAGTAACAAACTTACATCTTTTATTATTGCAAGATGACAAACCTAGTGTGGGTTGGTAAAGACATCGATTGTATCGATGAATATGATGAATAGAATCTAGCTGAAGATCTTCTACATAGGATCAAAGTGGTGTAGCGAAAGCGAAATGGGCCAGTGAAAACTGTAGATCGAATAACAAAGGTAATTCACTCCTTACCTATTTGATCTACAAACTTAGTGGGTGAACTGTGGGTTGGCTTATTCTAAAAAATCGGGGAGCATATCAGTTAGTTACTAACGTGAGTCAAATTTCGAGGACCAAATTTTATTTAAGGAGGTAGATTGTAACACCCTAAAATTTTACAAACATGTTTATGACACCCCAGCTCCTGGTGTCCATCTCTGTTCTGTTGCGACGATCCGTCGCGGGGCTGCACGCAGAGACGGCGCGCCTGTTCATTCGTTCAGCTGGAGACCCCGTGTTATTTGTTCGTTCGCTGAGAGCCGGAGGCCACGTGGTTCAATTTCCTTTCTCATTCAATCTCATGTTTCAAACCTTTCTTTTTAAAACAGGTTATGAAGTTAAAATTTAAAATATACATTGGCCACCAAAATAATTGTTCCTTTTAGTAGATGTGAAATTCATAAAAATGCATGCAGTGGAATTCAATTCGTTCGTAAATCAATAGTGAATTCATATTTGGCCAAGTAAAATACTTTGTAGGCGGAGTCGACGACATGTGCTTAACACCTTAACACTTGGTCATTAAGTTTAAAACACGCATTAACTCAACGAATAATGTTTTACACTTGAGAAAGTGATTTAAAGAGCTAAGAAAACAAGATGTCAAGAGGGTTTCGAGATTTACCTTAGCACAAAACCCTTTCCAAGCTTGCCTCAACCTGAATCCACCCTTGTTGATGTTGCTCTTGGCAGATCTGAGCTTGAAAACGGTAAAAAATGGTTTGAAGGAGCTCAAACCACCCTTAAAACTCAATAGAATACTTAAGAAATGGGATAAGCAAGTTTGGTGAGAGCTAGAGAGAAAAATTAGTGATTTGCGGCAGAAAGATCCAGATCTGAGGTTTTCTACGCATGTTCGTTTATATAGAAATCAACGAATTACCGAGGCTACTGCAGCATGACCGCGGTTACTGTGCAACTATCGTGGTTATTGAGCAATTACCGTGGTGGACAGACTGGTGCGCATGTTCATTTATGGGTTTTTCACGTGATTACCGCAATCGCTAGAACACTGACCACGTTCACCAGTATGCACTTCCCTGTTTCGTTTCTAGGTTTCTCCCACGATTACCTCGGTCACTGTTGGACCGACCGGTCACCAAAACGATGTATTTACCTTCATTTTATGGGTTTCTCCTACAATGACCGCGGTCACCAGAATGAGTTTTTGGTGTTTAGTGTCTTTCTTCGCCATTTCTCATGTCTCTCGGATTAGTATCACTCTTATACTTATTTGTACTTATAATACATGGTTTTCGGGTATTTTGGCCATTTTGATTCTTTTATTAAGTTTGTTATTCCACTTCATCCATTCCTAATGACGTGGAAATCTCATAGACTTTCAGAGTATTGTAGTGTTACGTCTCGAGTAATTATAAAATAAAATATTATTTTTGTAAAAAAATGAGAATTCGAAATAAAATAACAAAAATAAAGAGATAAAAATAAGATGACTAATAGTCTTTACAATACGAAAAAAAGAGATAGAGATTTTTGAATTAATAATATTTTTAAAAATAATAATAACTAAATAAATAAAATAAATGAATATATGGATTTTAGAAGTTATAATGTTTTACAAAAAATTTTGAGGTTTGCGAAAAAGAGAAATAAATAAATTTAAAACATTATTTTATTTAACTATATGCATAGACTATGGTTTGAATAAATAAATAAATAAATAAAAGTTAGTTGATGAAATGTTTGGTAGATTAAAAATCAAAGAATAGTTTGCAAAAAACAAATAATATCAAAATGAAAGATGTGAGGTTCGCAAAATAGTAGTACTCAATAATAATAATAATAATAATAATAATAATAATAATATGACGCTTGTGTGTACGTTGTCGACAATAACGTAAAATTAATTAATCAAGAAATAAAATAAATATTAGTTGATCAAAATATCGTTGGATCAAAAAAATTGAAAAAATTCTGAAATTTTTGTTTTTAGTAAAACGGTTAGAAAAAAAGAGAACATCAAAATCAATAAAAAAAAATGAATGAAAAAATATATGCTCTATTTTTGAAAAAAAAAACAAGAAGAGAAATCTAGTAATTTCATGAAGAGAAGAAAATTTTCAAAAATCTCGTGAAGCTTGTTTTTCCAGAAATCTCGTAAAGAATTCAAAAAATGAAAGAATGAAGAAGAAGATGATTAAAGAAGCAAAGAACAAAGAGGTGAAATCTGGAAGAAGAAAAAAAATCTGGATTTGGCGAAATCTAAAATTTGAGGCGTTGAAGAGGGGAAGAAAAGCAAACTAAGATTTGGGATTTTGAATTGCCATCAACAGAGGAACGGTGTTGGTTTAGACAATCAAAACAGAGGAAATGAAGAACATCAAGGTTTGGGACGAAGAACAAAACCAAAAAAAAAAAAAATCTAGTCGTTGTTACTGTTGCGTTTTGAATTTGGATGTTGTGTTTTTATTTTCGGTGCATAACATATGTGAAGAATGAAGAAAGAAACCAGAAAATTTCTAGTTACTACTATGTCCGAACGAAGAACAAAGTTTTAGGGCTTATGCATTTATCCTTCAATTGAAGTAAATCAGTTTGGGGTTTTGGGTTGTGATGATCGAATGAAGGTTGCTGGTCCATGATGAAGGTGTCCATGATCTAGTTGTTGTTGTCCGTGATACAGAGGAAGGTGAAGTTGAAATGAACGAGATGTGTAAAATGCTTAAATGACAAAAAAAGAAAAGGGGCACATGCCTACTTCGGATTTAATACAAAAATGAACTGCGTTGAAAGTAATAACCACCTCTCTAGTGAGGTTTCGTCAAAAGTCGGAGTCGCCCAAGGACAACCAACTCGCACTGTGTCAACTGTCACCTGAAATAGAAAAGTGGGGTGAGCTCGAGAGCCTAGTGGATCATACCACACATCACTAGCATTATTTAGACCAAAATACCAAACATACAAACACTTTCATTACATTAGGGCGTTCCAAACACTTTATTGTGTTTTGTCGTAGTTAAGACCAAAAGGTTTGTGGCCTTGGTGTCCCCCTCGTAGTTCGGGAGCAAATCCAAAGGTACCATCCGAGGGCTGATTACCTTTCGGGACCTTGGCGGGGGCTTGAGGTTAGAAGTAACACCCAGCCCGCTACCAATCTAGTTGAGGACACCCACGATGACACCCTAAGGTCGGTCACCGCGCCGATACATTATTCTTTTTGTCATAATTTAATCTTCTTTAGTTTCACAGACAAGGTTTTCAATCCACAATAGCATAACATGCACTAACCTATGCAATTAAAATCATATAAATCATTTAAGCATTCTATATCTCTAGAAAGCACATAACCAAAAGTTATGATATCATGACAATCATTCCAATCAATAATCACTCAATAATAAATTCTAGCATGCTCCTAAATGCGTAATTATAATAAGCAATCATCATGTTTAGGATTTAAAAATTCAAATAATAATAATGAGTGTCGTAATCACACCCACTTGATTTTTTTGGAGTCGCTGACGCTTCCCTTATTCTTGATCTGAAATTAAAATCAAGACAATTAATTAATTTATTTTCAAGTTCCTTCTATTCTCTCGAAACCCTATTTCTGTTTCAATTTAGACGAATTAAATTTCAATATTAAATAAAACCCTTAAAATTTCATTTAGCTCTCAAATAAATATTTTCTACGTCCATAGGAGAGTTCTAATTTTTAGTATATACCTCAAGACTCCAATCATATTTCTTTTTATATCAAAATCATACATTCGTATTAAAAGTAACTCTATTATGAACAAAATAAGACTTCCAAATCTAAGAGCTAAGCTAATCTCTAGAAATGTTAATTGTCACCTGAAATCATTTCTAAGCCTTCAAATCCAATCCTTCGTACTCATTTTCTGGAAATAATTTATTTCTACTAATATCAACTCAAGGATTTAGGATTGGAAGGACTATATTTCTCTCAAAAATATTAGACCTCCATAAATTTTCAAAATAATTCAAATAATAGATTTTGAAAATAAATCTCTCAATCTCCGAACCCCCTTAACTTGGATATCCAATATCAATCCAAAAATCCACAAGCACAAGTAATAGTTTTAACAAAATATAAATAAGGTTCCAAATTTCTAAATCTCATTTTGCGCATCTAAAATCAACAAAATAATCAATTTTCAGCTATCATAAATTTAGAAATCTAAAATTTGCCTTTTATACCTCTCCGCTATGATCGTTCCCTTTCGAAACGGCAATTCGATGCCTTAAATCTGTCACATTCAAATGTACACATTCAACCCATAATACCAAAATATGAATGTAAAAAACGTAAGAACATTCAAATCAAAACTATACTACTGTTAGGCATTTCCTTGCGCACGAATCGCAAAAACTTTCAGATCTGAAATTTCTTCGATCTACACACTACAGCAACAAGGAGGATGGGTAGCAATGAGGATGCCCACTTAGCCGGATTTTTTTCTTCTTCGTGAAACACGCACTAGCAGATGCACACAGCAACAAACGCGCAATTGGATCTTTCTTCTTCCTCACAGACAGACAGCACTACCATCTGTTCCACCTTCACCAATCATGCACAACAACTTGTTTCTTCTTCTTCTTCTTCTTCTTCTTCTTCTTCTTCTTCTTCACTAACCACGAACCAGCACAGACCAGCTGCTCACCATGGCAAACAACAAGCAGATCCAGCGACGTGGTGGTGTATGGTAGCTGTTGGGTGAGGCATGAGCTAGATCTGGCGAGCTTGGGATGTTTTGTTGGCTGTTTTGTAGATTTGAACCAGAACGGTGGTGGTTTGCTTGTAACTGCGGTCTTTGGTGGTGACAAAGGCATATCCGGCAAGCTTGAGGATAAATGGAGTTGTTGTGTGTAGATCCAACCCAAAATGGTGGCTGGTTTGTGTAGATTCGAACCAGATCGTGATGGTTTGAGCTTGTGACGGTGGTGGCAATGGTAGATCTGGTTGTCTTCTTCCTCTGCGTTCATGAGATGCAGTTGAGTTTTTTCTTTGTGCAATGAGATCTGGAACGTGTTTGTAATACCACACAACTTTGTGATCACACCATGTATATATAAAATGAAATGAAATAGGAGATCGACAATCGATATTAGTTGAGAGAGGAAATACAATAAAATATTAATACGTATAATTTTATGGAAACGAATTGAGTAGATTGCGAAATGAAATGATATTATCAATACACAAACTTATAAAAAGGTTTAAATATATAAAGTGAGTATAATATATATATATATATATATATATATATATATAATTTTATGGAAACGAATTGAGTAGATTGCGAAATGAAATGATATTATCAATACACAAACTTATAAAAAGGTTTAAATATATAAAGTGAGTATAATATATATATATATATATATATCAAAGAGATTAATGTATATAATCTTATAAAAATTCATAATAAGGCTAAATGAAAAATAAATTCAAATCTATAAACTAATGATAAGGATTAAACAAATATTACATGAAATTAGAATAAGGTTTTACATAAATAAGAATGATTAGTAGAAAAAAATAAAATAAAATAAAATGCACGCAAACATGTTTATAACTGAGTGGAATGAAGTGTGTTGAAGAAGACAATTGAGGGAGACGGGATCTCGAATTCTCTGGATAACAGAGGATTGAAGGAGAAGCTATCATGTATGAGGCAGAAGATTGAAGAAGAATGAAGAACGAGGCAGAAGCAGTTGTGCTGCTAGGAGACGCGACCAGAGGAAGGAAAAAAAAAAAACAGAGCATGAAGCTGGTGCTCTGTGTTGCTGCTACAGCTTCTGCTACTGTCTTCACTGGACGGGAAGAAGAACTGAAAGAGGAAGAAAAAGATGCTGCAACCTAGTGTGAAGAAAAGGACCAAGGGACGTTGAGAAGAACCGAGCAGAGAGGTTGCTGTTCGGCATTGCTGTTGTTGCATGAACAGGGGAAGACGATTGGAGAAAATGAGTTAAAGATGCTACTGTCGTCGCTGTTGTAAAAAGAAAGATGAAGTAGCTAGACTGCATTATAGAAGATGAGCCAAGAAGGAAGACCTGGAGCTGCTGCTGTTGCTGTTGCAGTCGATCAAGGAAGAGCTGTTGTGGTTGGTTTGTGCGATGAACAGAGGAGGAGAAAAATTTAAGAGAAGAAAATAAACCAACAGCAACCATGAGTGGCGATGGTTTGATTTTTGGTCCATGGTGTTGCTGGTTCTGGTTTGAACAGGAAATCGTGAAAGAAGAAGATGAAGATGGCAGAAATGAGCTCAAGAATCAGACATCTTACTTGAATTCTGGGTTTGAAATAAGAAAACAAAGCATAGAGTGGTGCTGGAAATCAAGTGAGGAGATAAATGAGCTGGGGCACGGTTGGATTTGGTGGAGGGGTTGATTGTTCAACAGAAGTTGGAAGGAGCACCGTCAGTTTTGCAGTTTCAATTGCTGGTTCGGTCCGTGAAGATGAAAGCTGGTGGTGTAATAACGGTCGTCGCTGCCGCTACCAGAGTAGTTGTTGTTTCTGTTGTTGAAATAAAGAGGCTGCTAGTGATGGTGGATAAGGTGAACAGAGGAAGAAAAGTTGAAGGGCTGCTGCAACAGGACGAACTGAAGACGAAGTATGACATGAAGCTATTTGTGTGTGTGTAAATTGAATTGGGTTGCATTTTGGGTGAACAGTAGAGTGATGGAGAAGATGAGCTGAACAGGTGGTGCGATTTAATATCCTAGAGCATTGAGTTGGAAATTTTGCACCGTTATTGACCATGAAAAACACAAATTCAGTAGCTGGTGCCTCTAGTCCGCGAGGTTGTTAGTGGGTTGTGCGTCATTGTAGTCGTTGCTATGCTGTGGGTGTTTTGCTGTTGGTTATTGTCATGTTGCCGGTGAAGCAACGTGCGACAAAAGGGCAAAAGTTTTGATCAGAGCGAGAAGCAACGTGCGTGCGACAAAAGGAGATTCGTCGTTAACGTCGCTCACGCAAAGAAGATGACGCGAGCCAAAATTTAAATTTAAATTCTTTTAGTTTAAATCTTAGTTTGAGATTTATTTTAATTAATTTAAGATGCAAAAAAGAAATGAAATTAGGAATTAAAAACCTTATTGAATATTTAGTGAAAATATTATTTTGATGTAGTGGATTTGGAATTAATATTGGAACATGGATATTGAAATATATTAACGTACAGAAATTCGGAGTTGCGAATAAAAACTCGAAACACTGGAACTAAGCTTATAAGATTTAGAAATCTTATTTTGTTCGTAATTATATTAATTATGATATTAATAAATTATTTAGATTTCAAAGATTAAGTTATTATAAATTTAATTCTACAAATAAGTTGTAAGCAAATTATTAAAATTATAATTTTAAACTATGAAAATTTAGAAGACTTGGAAGGATTTTAATTAGAATATACAAAATACTAAAATTGAACAAGGATCCAAAATCTGTTGAAATTGATTTCGAGAATACGTAATTATCTTAGAAATTAGTTAAACTTAAGAGTAATTCTATTAAGTGTTAAATTTCAGATTTATATATATTAACATCTCGAGGATCTCGAAGGAAAGCAATGAACCCTGAAGAACAGCAAAATCAGGTGGGCATGACTTTTTTGTTCATATGTATTATGCGGATTTAAGATTCAAAACATTTGTATGAATACTTCTAGGTTATTAGAAATTTTATTATGAAATTGATTGAATAGTTTGGAATGCTTGTATGATGATGCGACTGAATGATAGCTCGTTCATTTTATGCACAAATAATTCATGACATGCATAAATATAGGAAATGCATTAGGTAGCATTAGTTACTCATTTGACTTGCATTTTATAGCATTGATTATTTATTCGGACTACTATTGCATGGTATGCATAATTTGAGAAATTATCCAGTATATTGTGAAATTGTTTGGCACGATTGATGCTTGTCTATAACACTAAAATAAGATAATAGTTTATTAAGAATCCACGTATCGGTACAATTGACGAGCTCGAGACGGATCGAGGTGGCATCTCCTATATGTCACCGTTTGAGATTGTCGAGCCGCAAGGCGGATCGTAGGTATTTCCACCTTGAGCTGACTGAGATAGCTCGAAATCTTTAGGAGATGGTACGATGCCATGATAAGTATAGTCTCTTAGGCTGTGACGTGAGTGTCGATTTATTTTAGGCGATTGTTGGAACCCTCTGAGATTTGATTGGATCACAGGGAATACCGAGAAGCATCTCAACCCTCTTCCAGTCTTAGACTTCAACAAAAACAAAAGAATGTTTGAAACTCCTAATGTTTGAAAGTGCTTGTAATGGTTTGGATTGAGTCTGTATAATACATGTGATGTATAGGATTGATCCATTGAGCTTTCGAGCTCATTCCCATTTCTATTTTTTAGGTACACCTGGACGTAGAGTATGTTAACTTACGTCAGAAGACTCGCATTCTGATTGGACACCTCATGGGAGGGTTGCCCGGGATAGGTGACTTGGAAGTCATATTTTATGTATTTTACTGGATTGTTTTAACGTATTTACATTGGTTTAACTTTGGTCGTTTTATCTTTCAATGGCTTTCCTCATTTAATGATTTTGGACTGAATGAATAGTTTTAAAGTATTTTCCGCTACATTATTGATGACTTGTATTATGGAGTCCAGGGAATGTTCGAGAAAATTATTCGAACTCTTTTATTTTGTATGAGACCTTATCCAGAGATTGACTTGATAACAAATTGATATTAACTTGATTTTGAAGAAAAAGATTTGGACAGAACGAAACATTTACGTAGCATTTCGATTTTCATGGGGCGACGATCCACACGTGGCGTAACACGTGAACGGAGGTTCGGTCGAAAATTAGGGTATTACAATTATGGTATCAGAGCTCAGTATTATGATACATTGGGCTAGAGTGTAGTTCACTGTGTATGATTTTCACTGGAAATGAATTTTATTGGATTTGATTTCATCGAAAAATGAATTTTCTTGGATATGATTTTGAGAAAGGGTAGCATGGGTAGACATCTAGGTAAGGATGAAGTGATGCTAGAGTACCTGAGTTATTGATTACACATGTGACTTGAATATTGAAGGGTGTTCCCAACAGTTGACCTCTTCTTGAGAAGGGTATCCCTGAAGGTTAGTGACCTTTCTTGGAAAAAGTACCCCTGATGGTATATCTTTATAGTGGCACTCATATGGTT